>OX463853.1:3994745-4293665 GCA_949825065.1 Odontocerum albicorne | reverse complement strand
CAAGACAAAGTCAGAGTACATGTTGAACAAAGTAGGTGAGAGTACACATCCTTGTCTAACTCCACGCTGAATGGGAATACTTTGTGAAGTGGTCCCATTTTCAAGTCTGATAACAGCGTTTTGGTCCCGGTACAGATTTTTAATCACTCTCACATCTTTATCATCTACATTACATCTTTGAAGCAATTTTATCAACTCTGTGTGTTTGACTCTGTCAAATGCTTTTTCATAATCAATAAAGCAACTATAAACATTTTTTCTTTGATCATGGCATTTCTGGAGTAAAACATTTATTGTAGTCAACGCTTCGCGGGTACCGAAGCCATTTCTGAACCCAAACTGGGTATCATCCAGGTCTTGCTCGCATTTCAGTCTTACTCTTGCATGTATAATCTTCAGAAATAGTTTAAGTATATGACTCATAAGGCTTATAAGACGATAGTCATTACATTTTCTTGGGTTGGTTTTTTGGGTATAGTAATAAATAATGATGTTAACCAATCTTGGGGGATAATCCCTGTGTCATATATATTGTTAAATAGTTTGAGTAAGCAGTCAACGTTATTTTCATTAATCAGCTTGATAACCTCCATGGAGATTTCGTCAGGTCCACCTGCCTTTCTGGTCTTTGAATTTTTAATAGCATGTAATAATTCCGATTTTAATATAGTAGGACCTTGATCACACTGTGGCATTTCAATGTCAATGCGAGAGTCTTTAAAGAGATTCTGAATATAATCTTCCCACTTCTTTTGAATGATTGAATCATCCAAAATTAGATTGTTTGAGTCATCTGTAAGGCATGATGGTCTCGGTTTACTATTAAGACCGGACAGTTCTTTTAGTTTCCTATGCAGATTAAATGCATCATGCATCTGGTCATACTGTTCTAACTCTTCGCATTGTTTTTTTATCCACTCTTCCTTGGCATTCCTGATCTCACGTTTTATAATCCTTTGGAGGTTCCTGTATTCATCACTTTTGCGATTCCTGGTACTAAATTCCTGGTACCTCCAAAGTACCTGGTACCTGGTACTTTGGAGCTTCCTGTATTCATCACTATTGCGATTCCTGGTACTTCCAATACTTAGAGATAAATTATTCCCCCATATAGGTTCAACAACGGCCAAAACTTTATATTAATACCCCACTCTATTGGATCAATATGGAACAGGTAATTTACTTGATAAAGATGAAGTAGACTTAGGTTAGCTCTACCTTACGGTGATAAAAATAATACGCGTGCTCCGGTGTTGGGTAGTGAGTACGCAATCAAAAATTAGCGATTTTAAATCGGAAAAATAAAAACATTCATAGATAATCCCCTTAATTTATTATAATTGAAGTTAAAAATTAGAACAATTGAGATTTATTTGCTGAAAACATTAAAAAACCATCTGGCAACGCTCACGAAACGAGCGTACGTCTAACCTATTTGCAAGCCTAGAAGCTACTAGTGGCGCGGAACGTCAGTCGCATACCCCAGCGCTTACGCCTTTGCTTGCGACGTTGAGACAATTCAGCTCCTCGCAATTCAGTCTAGTATGCAAGAGTGAGATGCGAATATAGTGTCGCGCTTACCGCATACTATTCACCTATCGTCAAGACGAGGCACTCGCAGCGTTTAAATGCGAATTTGTTAACGATCTTTACAAAACACCTCGATGTAGTCGATAAATTCTGATTATTATTAATATTATTTTTTAAATCAATGCGTAAATATATTATGGAGGAATACCTAAAATCTTAACCTTGTATTTATTATATTTATAGAGATATTGATGGTTATTAGAAGCAACGTGTAGAAGATACCCAACACAGGGAAGGAAAGGTTACACAGACTGAGCCACAGCAACGCGCGGCCGGGTACAGCTAGTATTATAATAAAACAATACAGTTCTCTTTACTGTAGTTTATAACTGTCTTTGTAGATCTAAATGGTTATTGTTTCAAAACTAAAACAGCTTAAAATTTTAAAAATGTTGTTTGTAATGTAGTCTTCAATAACATACATCGATTGATGTTTACACGACTTTACTTTGAATAAAGTATTCGAAATTACATGTTCTATCTTATCGTTATCCCCCTCCGCCCGGTCCCTGTTAGTGTGGGCAGAGAGAACATATCTCAAATTTATTATATCTTCGATTAAATCTTTCGTTGTTGCAACATCCACACACCTCATCATGCATACATTCCTAATACAAACGCTTTCTACTCTTCCCTGGTTCAGAATTTGGTTCATTTATCATTTAACGTTTTTCCATGTTCTTTCAAATCTTCTACACTATTTATTTATATGTATTTTGTATTTTTTTTATTATTCATTCTTATATCTTATATGAACAATAAACTAATGTCATTGAAATTTGTTTTATCAAACATTTTTATTCCACTTTTTGTAACGATATAACCCTACTGGTTTCAAGGCTTTCACCTCACCATCAGGGGAGCCACACAAGACTTGTTTGTACTCCCCTTATAATTAGGTGAAAGCCTTGGAAGTGGTAGGTTTATACCATTACGAAAAGTGGAATGAACAGTGTCCGTTAAAACAAATTACAATGTCTTTAAACCTCCACAATGTTAATGGCTTAATTATAAATAATGTATAAACTAATGTTATGCATTTTATATACAAAATATATTGTTTTTTTTTTTGTTTCAGATACAATCATGACTATAGCCTTTAATTCTACATTTTCAACAAGAATCTGAGTAAGTTAATTTAAATTGCATAATTAATTTTTTCATTTTGAAATGTTTATTAATTAACTTACGAAACATTTTAAAAACCTACTCGCATTTTTACATTGGACAGAGCCTTGAACACTCAAGAATACTAATTATTTTTTTACTCACATACTTTGTGTTACTTAAGTACAATTTGCTAGGATTATTTGTGAGTAACGATGACGATCTTCGTGGCCCAGGTGGTAAGACTCCTGTCTTCCAACCCTGGGGATGCGGTCTTGATTTCCGTCGGAACTTAGACTATTTTAAATAGGTTTTCATTTAAATTATCTCTAACATATTTGATGCAACATGATAATAAGCCCTTTGGTATGCAGTGTTTACATCTTATGTGTAATATTATACAATGCCTGACATACAAAAGACTAAACAGCAGTTAAAAAATAAGGTATTAGGTGACAGTTAGAAATAACTTGACGGAAGTACTGTTCTACAATATAGCCATATCTTTTTTATAAGAAAAATAAAAAGTAAACGCTTCTATAGTTCTACATATAACCTTTACTCATTTTTTCAGCGACACTGTTTCATAATAAAAATAGACTCGTCAAACCATTGTATTAAAAAACATCTCAATGAATAAATTATTAAAGAATATTGAGCTTTAGCGGATGTCCTAGTAGGACGTGCTGATGATGATGTTGTTGACATCGCTGTATTCGCTTTAGTCGAATTCTGTGTTCCTTTCCGTTCGGGGTCATCAATTTAGCGGTTTGCTTTA
Organism: Odontocerum albicorne; assembly: GCA_949825065.1. NCBI lineage: Eukaryota > Metazoa > Arthropoda > Insecta > Trichoptera > Odontoceridae > Odontocerum > Odontocerum albicorne. Next base: position 4,290,190 of record OX463853.1, on the reverse strand, counting down.
GTGGAATGTCGTGATGATTTTGATTTGTTTTGTATTTAAAATAAAATACGTCGATTCAGGAATGCGGGAAGTGAGAGTGAATAATCGATAAATAGTAAACAGCAATGAATGGTCAAGCGAATAATAATAAGTGATTTTTATTTGTCGATAAGTAGGTATATATACAATTTCAGAACGGGGCGCGTGAATGCGTCCGCAGTATATCTTGATCTCACTCTTGTGCGTGCCGAGCCAATGATATAGTGGGTAGAATATTTATTGCCGAAACGGTGAGACAACGCGATGCGTTCTCTTTCTACCGTGGAATGCAACGTAAATATTATTTGCGTGTAAACAATATTGACGTTCTGGTATGTGACCTTTGTACATATCCAAAGGTTGATTCATCGGTCGTTGACCGTGTGTGTTGACAATATTTTAGGGACGACGGTATTCCCTACAGAGCTATCATACCGTTTAATTTTGATTATCCTAATTAATCGTGTTGGTTATTGAAAATCGTCAGCATAATAATCTAACACATATATTTTTAATAAATACGAGAACATTATTTGGCATTATTTGATGTCTTTGAATCGTAATAAAGAAATGACTGCTGTCAAATACAAAGTTTAAGAAAAATAAGAAGTTTTGAAACATGATTTGAATAAAGAATTCTTCGGATTATAAATTATTTATAGAGGGTCTTTCAAATTGAACGGTTTTTTTTTATTCTATTTTTTTTAAATTCTTGAATAAAACACACATTTTGCTTTGATATAAAAACACTTATTGGTCATTGTAATATAATGTATATTATGACATTAAAACAAAAAAAACCAATACCCATCTTGCGACTCGACAGATGTCCTCTATTTTGCCAAAATTTTCAATGAAATTTTGGCATAATTGCGGTTCTGACTCACCAATAACGCGAATAATTTCGTCCTTCAGCTCAGGAATTAATCGGAGGTCATTCTTATACATCTGGTTTTTCAGCTAACCCCAGAGAAAATAGTACAACGGTGTCAGATCATATGATCTTGGTGGCTTCTTAACATCAGCGTTTCCGGAGATTACAATACATAAAATAGTTCTCAATTTGAACGTGTTGTTGTATTGCATACGACTCCATTTTTTATAAATGTCATACATTACACTTCTCAAATGTCACAAAACGCAGGCAGGTTGAAGTGTCATACCAATAATGATATTCAAAAATATAAAAATACATCAATCAAAAATGCTAACAATCTCATATTGTAAGGATCTATACTTTCCCAATACCATTTAGACAGTCGATCGGAGCGTGGTTGTTATTGCGACAGGATTTTGAGTACTTGGGCTTTCAGGATGAATGACGAGTGGAAAGGATTTATGTGAGCTCGTGAGTGTGGGTCTCTTATTATTGTTTTAATTTTGGTTGTTATTGTATTTGTGTTTCTGTGTGTTTTTCTTTTTTTTGTTTTGAATTTGTTTTTGATTTTTATTCTTATGATTGTGTGCAGTATATTGTGGGATGAATATTTTTGGTCTTTCTGGAGCGATAATGTGTGAGGAGTTGAGTTTCGCAGGATGTTTCCAGTTGTAGTTGAGTGTCACAGTTTGTCAGGTTGTTGAGAGCGTGCAACGGGGTTTTTCGTGTTATCAAAAATCGGAAAGAAGTATCGATTTATTTTTTCATGCTAAATATCCTCAGTGAGATACAGGCAAAAGCCTAGTTTACTGGGGATACGACAAATGAAAGGCAACAAACCCAGATCCATTAAAATTATACGTCCAAATCAAATTACCTGTTGTTTTTTCTCAAATTGTGTATATTTCTTGTCATGTGTAATAATAAAAAAAAAAAAAAAAAAAAATAGTGCTTTCACTTATTGCTTCAACTATTTTATTTTGATTTCTATAGGTTATAACTATGGCCGACGTATAAACGACGTGAATGAATTATTTTGATAAGTCAAACGTCAACCGTGGTTATAAAAATTAACGTCAAAAGGAAAAGAACTAAAGAAGGGCTCTTTAAACAAATATTTAAGAATTTCTCTACATAAAAATGTCTGTGTTTGTATCCTAGACCGCTGTCCCATTCCCTTTCAATGGTTTAGGCTACTATTTATTTGAATATTCGTGGGTATAAGGATATAAGACTACGGGCATGTATATTCTTTAGAAAATAAATGATTTTCGTTATTATGTAATTCAACTTGTCTGTTCAAATGTCAAAAGTAGTATTGTCGATGTCAATGATCTTATATAGTGTCATTTTTTTTTCTTACTTACATCGCAGTTTTATTGTTTATTTTGTACCTCTTTCCACCTGAATTTATTAAGGAAGGCACCTTTTATCAATTCATGAACAAAGCGTTCCTGAGGTCACACTTTTTAATCTCTTGTTAATAATTTGTATCTGAGAGTAAATAAAAAAAATATGGTCTTATGTTATTGACATGAATTATTAAATTTTTAGTTTCAGAATAATAAAATCCTTCTTCAAATCACTTAAAAGTCTGCCGTGTTGACTCTTTAAAATATATTTTTAATTTTTTATACGAAACCAATATGTCACCACTTTCTTGTTTTTGATTTATTTAATTTATTTATTTAGCACTTTATTGGAAATACAATCTGGCTGGCTTATTGCCAGGCGGCAATCTCTTTCAACTAATAAGACAAAATTAAATGAAGCAAGTTACATGGTCGCAAAAAATATTTCAAAGATTATTCATATTTATAAAATGTATGGACATAAACAGTTTAAAATAAAAGTGAGATATCATCGATCAAACAAAAAGGAAATGTTAGTAGAGAGGATAGAACAATCGAGAATGAAACACGTTATATTACTGACTTACTTAATTAAATAACTGAGTTTTTTCAGTCGCTTCTTAAAGCTTGCCAAAGACGGAGCAAGTCTAACATTGGTTTTTAACTGATTCCAGAGTCTCACTACATGGACAATAAAGGACGACGTAAAAAAAGAAGAACAGTGAACGGGGAACGCCAATAGACAATTTCTCTCTGAGCGCAGCTCAAGTCCATTATCGGAAAGACGCTGAAAATATTCGGCGAGACAAGAGGGGGCAGCGAGATAGTTAAAGATATATACAAAAGAGATAGTCTGTGAATTTGGCGTCTATTTTTCACGTTTAACCAGTTTATGGCCTTCTGGTATGAAGTGATATGATCTTACTTTCTTAGGTGAAAAATAAATCTTAGGAATACATTTTGCAATTGAATATACGCATATTTTTTTATTAAAAAACATACGTTTTGGCCTCTTTATTTTTGCTAAAACCAAAATTCAAACGTCTTTAGGTGTAAATGATCGAAAACTGAAATTTTTATTTGATTGAATATTTTTCGATCAGGATAAATGTTAATGAAAGGATGCTTTAGGTATTTGTCTATGGTAACAAGTCTTCTAAAAAAAAAAAAAAACCAAACTAGAAATTTAGCCCAAAAATAACTTCATTATTTTTCTTGTTCACCATTTTTTTAATCCAAGAGATTTTAACTGTATGATAAAATAACAATCACTGTTTCCATACATCATGGCTGAAAGCACAACGTTTTGCTTTTAATTAAACTCGGCGTTCTGAAAATTTCCTGATTTCAGGCAAAAAGCTCATTCAATTACGCGTTAAAAGGTTTGAGTAACTACGGAATTATAAGTCTGACTAAATAAAAAGCTAAGAGATTTTAATTTTTATGTTTAAAGATTTTGATCGGTAAACATTAAAGACTAAGGTTATGATTAAAACATTATTATTTCTTGTAAAACTTTAGTTTTACCAAAAATACGTAATGTATATATGATAATACATTTTCATGTCACAAAAAAATAATAATACCACCTTAATTTCAAATCATCACGGAACGGCCCCTCAAGTAAAGATGAGCAAAGAATTTTAAGAAAAAAAAAAAAAAAAAGAATGTAGGTTCTATGTACACCGTCCCCTTTTCTCACAATGAGATTTAAGGGGTGGAACAGTCATTGTGTCTAGCTCTTATAGTATTGCTATACTCTCCTCGTGCTTTTGGATATCCAGGCGAGGTACATTTCGGGTTACATTTTTTTTTTAAATATGATTGTTTTATTTTTTGAAATATACGTAATCTACGAGTACATATCCCATCACTGCTAAATCAAATAACCAATATTAAAAAGTGCTACACAATAAATTCAATTTGTGTGAAAAAAAGATAATTTTAGGATGGTTAAATCAAGTACAATCTGGGGGTTTATTGCCAGGTGACGATTTCTTCTAACCAACCAATCTCCAACTAACGTTTACATTTTATTTAAAAAAATAGTATCAACGGGAATCGAACTTTCCCCATCCGAGTCGGTAGACGAAAAGGTTAAGTAGATCATATACCAACTGTACCACGGTGTCTTCATATTCTCATGTCTTCGTTTATTATTTTTTATGGTGTTAAGTGTCAATCGGAGAACATTTAATACTCTGTACGTAATTAATTTGAGACTTGGTGACTGAAATATAAATTTGATTATCTCTCTTAATAATTACAGGTTTTTTTAGTAATCTCAATTCATTGAATATTTGTTGTAAAAATTGCTTTTCATAAAACTCAATTTTTTTTATGACATCTTTCCTATGCCACATAATGTTGATTTTTAATATTCCACAGCAAATAACATCTCGCGATATATAAAAAAGCCAAGATTCCTCTGAATTTTGTATGATTGATTGAAGGATTAAATGATTACCTTCAAACGCTACCTTTGAATTTTAAATAAATATGTGCTCCGCTATAGAAAACATATTTATCACATTCAATATTCTCTTTATAAGTTTTCGTACTAAGTAAATGTCAAATCTGCTTTTTCGTTTAGTGTTCTATCGCAAGTAATTTCGATAGTAGTTAAAAGGTCACAGATGAACTTGTAGCGATGTTCGTTATCAATGTAGCATGTGTCCTATTAGGACGTGCTGATGATGTTGATATTGACATCGCTATATTCGTTTTAGTCGAAATCTGCGTTCCTTTTCGTTCAAGGTCACCAATGTAGCGAGTTGCTTATCTTTATACATCGTGATGATCTTGATTTGTATTTATTTAAATATAAATACTCAGGATTGCGGATGAAAACGAAAGTGAACAGCGGGTAATTAATAACAAGTCTTGACAGTTGAATGAACAATAATAATCTTTATTTTTCGGCGCGTGGGTAATTTATACTAATGAGTGAACCAGTTCGCGATACATATTCTGTCTTACTCTAGCGCGTGCATTGACGGGTAGATATTTATTTGTATTCGGAGACGGCGAGACAGAACGTAAATACTATTTGTGAGTACACATTGTTGCCGTTCCTGGCATGTGACAATTTGTAAATAGTACATCGGTCATTGACCCTGTATGTTTACTATTTTAACAATAAATTATGTTTAACAATTCACTTATTTATTTTGACAATTATTTATTTATTTAGGTAGGTATCCTACAAACTGAAAGGAATCCAATATACTCGTAAATTAATAATTGGTTCATATAGGCACCCATCACCATTAATGGCTTTTCATATTTGCAATGAGTCTTTAATGGTCTTACTACCACTTTTTTCAGAGGCTTTGTAAAATTGAAAAATGAAGAATTGAATATTTTTTATACATAAACAAACTGTCTCGATGTTTTCCTGTAGATATAGGCAAATAATATGAATTACCTAACTTTTTTCCATGGAATGCGTATTTCATTTTATGTTCACTCATAGATCGCATTTATTAATTCAGCTATTTTATTTTTAAATCTATAAATTATATTTTTAAATTCAACACTCCAAAATTACAGTCTTTGTTTAGAGTCCGAATTCATAGTTTGGCTTAAATCCTAAATACTTTAGGAGTCCTAAATACTCAAGCCTTAGAAGTCCGTGATACGTATTCATTATATGATCTTATGCGCTCCATACTTCAAAGCTAGGTATTGAAATGACATGATTCCTTTTTTTAAGGAAGCTACGAGCAATTTTAATTTCAGGAGAACTAAATAGCGGAAATACCCAGAAGAATTGGATTGGGCTGGGCCACATTCGGAAAGCTCGAACATGTTTTCAAGAACAAGGAAGTTCCCACCAATCTAAAAAGAAAAGTCTTCGATGCATGCGTCCTCCCTGTGCTAACGTATGGCTTGGAAACGATGACATTAACTGCCAATACCATTCACATACTAAAATGCGCACAACGGTCTATGGAACGACGAATGTTGGGCATAAATCTGATAGACAAAGTCAGAAATGAAGAAATCAGGCGACAGACTAGGGTTGTCGACATAATGGACCGTGTTGCTGGCATGAAGTGGCAATGGGCGGGTCACGTTGCAAGACAACGAAATGAAAGATGGGCACCCAGAGTCCTGAAATGGAGGCCGTGGGATACGAGAAGACCGATGGGACTGCCCCAGAAGAGGTGAGCTGACGACATTATCCCTGTCGCCGGTAGAAAATGGACGAGAAAAGTCCAAGACAGGGAAGCGTGGAAGGTTTTAAAAGAGGTCTACATCCAGCAGTGGAGAGACGGCTGAAGAAGAACAAGACGAGCAATTTGTAAGAAATTAAATTTAAAATACTACAATAATTACTTCAGTTAAAAAATTATGTGATTAAATATTTAGTGTTAAGGTTGGACTGTGCATTCGGATCTTAGTTACACTTATTTTATCAATTTTAAATTGTAGCCTTTAAAGTCGAATATCTTAAGAAAAGTTTAAATTATACTATAACGGACAAATTTTTTAAAACATTGTAGTTACATTTCGCATATTCATTTCAAATATATCATACAAATTTCGATGATACTTACTTTCCATTAAGAGATTCTTAGACTAAATTCTCAGAATAAAAAAAATATTTCACATTTTTCTCTGACATGAAATAAAAAATTCATTTAAATTTATCAGTGTTTTGAATCCAGAAACGTAAATATTTTTTCCCAAGTTCCATTTCCTTTACGTATGTATGTTTTAACTCATATCTAAAACGTGATAACCAGCATCGCCTATCACAAGATTTTTTTCGAAATTCTTATTTTTTCGAAATTCTTATTAAAATTACATACCGTATCTCTCACTCACGTTTATGTAACATACGTTATGTATATATTGTCAGGGTTTTCTCCTTCCAGGATTCCCACTCATGTTTGCATTTTGTACATGTTTAGTTGGGGTTGTTTTCTACCACGGCTTCCATTTACATTTGTATTGTTTATATATTGAGTCAGGATTTTCTTCTAGCATGGCTTCCATTCACGTTTGCATTGAGTATATGTTAAGTCGGAGATTTCTCATACTACGATTTCCACTTATGTTTGCATTTTGTATATGTTTAGTTAGAGTTATTTTCTTCCGCGGTTTCCATTCACGTTTGAATTATTGATATATATATTACGTCACGATATTTATTCTATCATGACTCCCACTAACATTTGTACTATGTATATATTTAGTCAGGGTTTTCTTATATGATGGCTTCCATTCACGTTTGAATTGAGTATATGTTAAGTCGGAGATTTCTCATACTACGATTCCCACTCATGTTTGCATTGTGTATATGCTTAATCAGGGTTTTTGTATACCACGGCTTTCACTCACTTTCAAATTGTATATATGCAAAAACAGGGTTTTCTTCTATCACAACCCCACTTATGTTTGCATGGTGATATGCTTACATATATTTCCCTTTCTACTATGGCTCGAAGTTTATATTTTTTACATATTAAGTAAAGGTTTTCTTCGACTATGAATACCACTGACGTTTGCATTGTGTATACATTAAGTCAGAGTTTCGAAACTTATTTTTGAATAATCATCTACCCCCTCAAACTGCTCAACATAATTTTTTTTTACAAGGTTCAATGTATCGTTTATTTATTTATATAAATAAGTTACTAAAAAATCTTTCTAGTTTACTGTCCCTTTTCTTTTACTGTGTTAACATATGAACGTTTTCTATATACATGTAAAGAAATACATTATTTAAGCACATTGACCTTAATTAATGAAATAATTGTTGTTATTTCTCCGAATGTCATCGATATTACGAGTAATTTATTTTTAACAAACACTGTTTATTCCACTTTTTTGTGACGGTATAACCCTACCGGTTTCAAGGCTTTCACCTCATCTTCAGGGGAGCGCAAACAAGACTAAATGCTGTTCGAACTGGTACCGATATAGACACTTCAACGGTTGGAGGCTGGGGGGTGAGGAAGGCTAGGGATAATTTCGGCCAAGAGCTGGGAGACTTTGGGGATACCGATCGGAGCATCTGTTGAACAGTTATTTCCCCAAAGTCTCCCCGCTCTTGGCCGAAATTATCCCTAGCCTTCCTCACCCCCCAGCCTCCAACCGTTGAAGTGTCTATATCGGTACCAGTTCGAACAGCATTTAGTCTTGTTTGCGCTCCCCTGAAGAAGAGGTGAAAGCCTTGAAACTGGTAGGGTTATACCGTCACAAAAAAGTGGAATAAACAGTGTTTGTTAAAAATAAATTACAATGTCTTTAAACCTCCACAACGTTAATGCCTTAACTATAAACAAGATATTACGAGTATTTATCTAAAGGTTGTATTTTGTAGGATTTAAAAAAAAGATAAAAAAACATCCTCTTGGAATTTTTTTATTAACATTTAAACGTTAAAACGAATCTTAAACATAGCATGTTCTTCATATATCATCATTGTCAACCAGGGTCGATCCACTGCTGGATGAAGGTCTTCCCAAGTTGACTCGTTGATGCCATGTGATGCTGCCATGCTTCCTAATTTAATCTATCCAGCGTACCTTCGGTCTTCTTCTGGGCCTCTTTGTACCTCTTGGGTACTATTGGATTATTTTGGATGCCCATCGGGATTCTGACATTCTGGCTACGTGTCCGGCCCATAGCCACTTCATTCTTTTGCACACTTTTATAACGTCTTCTACCTTTGTTATATCGCAAATCCAGGTGTTTTGTTTACAGTATCTTTTAGTACATCCCAACATGCATTTCTTAATGCCCATTTGTGCGGTCTGGAGCTTTTGTGTGTTTTTTACTGTGAGCGTTCATTTTCTTCATACATATAAATATTTATATATATATATATATTTTTTGAGCTTATATTTTGAAAAGTTCTTATTTGAATATGCATTATTATTTAAATATGAAAACGTTGATCAATTGTTTGGAGTAGCGTGTCCTTTTTGCGTGACATTTTTTTCTAGATTTCTATAAAAACCTAAAGCCTTAAAAATTTTCTATTTCCGCACTTTTTAAGAAATTTGACATCGTCAGAAAGCCCGCATACCAAGAGCTTACTCATCACACCTGACCATCCAAGGCAAAATGGAAGGCTGAAAAGATGTTGGCAGGAGGCATTCCTGCACCTGAGTTGGCATTCCTGCACCTGATCACCCAAGGCAAAATAGAAGGCTGAAGAGATGTTGGCAGGAGGCAAATCTCCTGGCTCCGCAATATACGTGATTGGACTGACATAAAGGGCGTTGGAGATCTTTTGCGGGCTGCCGGGAACAAAGATATCTACTCTCAAGTGATATTCAACGTTGGGGGGACCTGACATGAGACTGAAAAGAAGAAGAAGAAGAATGTGTATTTCTACATGCTAAGTAGGAAAAAAAAACATTTATCTACACACATTGTAACTCACATGCAATATATTATATATACACGTATCCTGAAGCTAGCATACGGGCATACTTCAACTTAAATTTATCAGTGTAGTAAATTACTAAATTAATATTTATGGACACCGATAACTAACACAATTTAATGTTAAGTCACGTTTCGTGTTAAGGATGTATTTATCAAACAAATTTCTTTTACGTCCATAAATTCTTTATTCAAACATAAATTATTTTAACAGTGATTAAACTTAAAACACATTCACTTCCTGTTTACAAAACCCTGAATAAAGTTATTTTCTATATTATCAATGTATACTTATCCCTCCAATTACGAGTGTAATTGATTACAGGCAAACAACGCGTAAATGAAAACTAAGTAAATTGAGTCGTTGAATGCTACGTGAAATATGTGATCCTCTATTGTATTACTTTGTTGTGTACAGTATCAATCAAGGAGGCTTATTACCATGTGCCAATTTCTTCGAACCAACCAGAAAGATGTTAAAGTGCACTTAAGTGATAGCCAAACTGGAATTATTAAAAAAAATTGGTTTCAGTGGGAATCGAACCGGCCACCTCCGGGCTGGGTATATTGGTTTGATTCATAAATATTCCTTGTTATTGGGAACAAATTGTAATGATTCATCAGTGTTCATCATTGACAAGTTTTTATATTATTTATAGTTAAGGCATTAACATTGTGGAGATTTAAAGACATTTTAATTTGTTTCATCAAACACTGTTTATTCCACTTTTTTGTAACGGTATAACCTTACCGGTTTCAAGGCTTTCATCTCATCTTCAGGGGAGCACAAACAAGACCTTTGTAGCAGGGGAGCACAAACAAGACCTTGGAGCAGGGGAGCACTAACAAGCCAATAAACCAATATTTGAAATCCTAAAGTAAAATAAAATATAAGCATTTTATAGCACTCTTGCCACGATTACAGCAACCATTTGAATGAATAATGCTACATATAAATACGAGTATATACGATAAACCACACTTAATTATATGAAACACATATATTCACCAATATTTTAAAACAAAGTTTTTTGAAAATAGCTTTAAAAAAAGTGTTTGTTTTCATTTAATAATAAAAGGATAGTGAAAACGCACAATTTATTAGAAAAATGTTTTATTATTGGAAGAAAAAAAGTAAAATTATTAGGTCATGTGGAGACAAAGAATAACTGAAGACAATTTAAAAAAAAAATGTTTTATTATTGGAAGAAAAAAAGTAAAATTATTAGGTAATGTGGAGAAAAAGAAATATACGTCATTCAAATGAAAATTTTCTGCTCTACAAGATATTGTGTTTGCTTTTACGTTACTTATGTTATTTTATTTGATTACAAGCCTTCAAAATGGAATGTCAAGTAGACGAAAGTGAGCATTTTCGACACCTCCTTCTGTTCGCGTTCAATCGAGAGAATAACGCTGCCAAAGCTGCTCGCGATATTTGCGAAGTGTACGGTGAATATGCTATGAATTGAAGGACAGCTCGTCGATGGTTTTTACGTTACAAATACGGTAATTTCGACCTGAAAGACATGGAGCGTTCTGGCCGACCAGTGGACTTCGATGAGGACCGCTTAAACCATATTATTCATGAAGATCCCCTTCAAACATTTTTCATCACCATTTTTCCAGCGGTAAAGGAACCTTTGCTTGTGGCCATGCGTAGCTCGAAGACGCGCAAACAAACCAGCAGAAATTGTCGAACGTTGTGAATTTAATTTTTATTCAAATGTCTAAATCTATTGTCCAAGACTCCTTCGATATTAAGTATCAAAGAAGTTATCCACGTATTTTTGATCTTATTAATTTTTACCATATATTGTTGTATACTCGTAGATTAAAAAGTACTTAAGAACATATTTGAAAAACATTGACATTTATCGATTGATTTTGGCACACGTCCATGAAATTTTTATAATTTTTTTAACAAAAATATATGTTGTTATTCCATTCATTGTCTCTGCTACACGTGTTTTTAATTCCTGTATCGAGGCTTTCTTCAGGCGGAAGAAAACTTTGGGATATAACGTAGAAACACATGTTGCGAGATAAAAATATTTTGTGGAATAACAATCTAAAGCTTTGTTAAACATTCTAATATGGAGTTCTACAGAGTCCGAATCCTTTGATAAATTTCATACTTTTTTAGTTATTAGGTTTCTTATATTTTTCCCTACCAAAAGCCTGATTTTTTAGAGAGAATTGAGGGTATTACAGTTTAAAAAATCTTGTAAAACTTTATAATGTTATAACCACAATAAGTGTTTTGATTTCCGGAAAGCTCATTGTGGTTTTAAAACAGCTGAGAGAAGTTGACTTCTGTCATTAAACACAATACTGGCCAGTAATGTAAAAAATATATGTTTGTTGCATTTTTTCACGCAAAAGGATAAGACTTCTGTAGAAAAACTTGATGTTTACATTTTTATTTGTATAGTTGAACAATATTTTACCCATATCTAATCATTCTGCCGTAATTGCAGATATAAAGTATCGCTCAGTTGGTTGTGACGCGCGAATCGCGATAAAAAGATAAAGAGGCTCAGTACTCGTTATAAACACCTTTGTGCATGAAATATGGGAGTCACTGGGGAAAATATCATTTCTCGGGGAATTTTTACTTTTTTAATATTGAAATTTTAGAAAGGAAATGAACAAACGTGATAAAAATTCGATTCCGTGAAAAAAGTTCCTCGACATGAAAAGAATTGAAAATACAAGTTTAATTGTAAAATGAAATAAATGTAACTGAAAAGTATTTTATCTACTTTGTTCATATTGGATGATGACATCCGTGACCCAGTTGGCAAGACACCCGTCTTCCAATTTGGTAGATTCCTGTCGGTATCCATTTTTTTTAAAACGTCTCATAGTTTGGTTTTCACTTCAGGCCTCTGTAACATATTTATTGTTAGTTATAAGAGATTGCCACATGGCAAAAAAAACAACCAGGTTGTATTGTGCCCAGTAAAAATTTAACACAACTTTTAATAAGCTTTTGAAATACTTAATAAAATAAATATTTAACCTTTGCATTTGCAATTTGACACGTCTTCTAATTCTTTCCGGTTGGTTGTATATAGTAAAGGCATCTTTAATATATTTTTGATTGGTTGTAAAATATTGCTACGTGGAAATATACTAGTTAAGTTGTACTACATACAATTAAAGCATAATAAGAAAGCATTGTTATCATTTATTGGAAAATATTAAAACTTTTAAAAATAATCAAAATAAGCTTTTAAGCGTTCGTACGAATTTATTTCGTATAATATATTCCTTTCGTACAATTGTGATCTGTATTGCATTTATATATTGAAATTTAACTGCAGCATAATCTGGCAGGTTTATGACGAGGTCGTTATCTCTTTTAATTAAATAAGGGTGTTATTTGAGCAATAATATTAAAAGTATTATTAAATGAGCAAAAAATGTATGAATATTATAAAATTTAAATGATTTATTGAACGAAAAGGAAAGTTATGGTGGAAAATAAAAGCAAATCAGGAATGAAATACCTTACACTATCGTAAAGGAATATGTTTTTACAATGTTATCATTTCAAGTTGTTACGTACTATAATTATCATTTTTGTTTTAATAATTTGAACTCATTTGTTATGTTATTTTTAAGACAAGAATATTTTTTTTTCATAACGATAGAAAAGTGTAAAATGAAAAGTAAATGTGGTAAATGGGGGAGTAGTGAGAAATTTGAGTAAGTTTGAGAGTTCTGCTATTTATAAGAATGTAGTATTTTCTTTGATAATGGAAGAGTGATGAGAGATATTGTAGTTATAGGAAACACAGTCAATTGTGCACTTAAACATATACACTGAGTTATGTGTATTTTTATTTATTTAACACTTTTATTACAAATACAATCTGGTGGAGTTATTGCCAAGCGGCACTGTCTTCCAACCAACCAGACAAAAGTAAATGAAGCAAGTTACATGGTTGCATAAATCATTCAAATGACTATCCATCCCCACGAAATCCATAAACACATACGTCCACGAACAATCACCCGAATATTCTTTTTCATATAAAGTGAGATATCATCAATTAAAAGAAATAGAAGGGATGGTGGAGAGGAAAGAAAAAAAAATCGGGAATGAAACACGTTATATTACTGACTAGAAAGCAAAATATATACACGTTTATACTCGAACAATTCAGTCAATTGGGCACTAAAATATATACAACACTCGAACACACAGTCAAATTGGGCTCTAAAACATACACACTGTATATACCGATATATTCACGAGTAAACTAAAACTACACGTGTATATACTGAGATATACACGTGTATATATTATACACGTGTATATATCATACACGTGTATATATCATACACGTGTACATATCATACACGTGTATATTTAACCAAACAGTATCATAATGTGCCAAAATGATTGATCACCACAGTATTAATAGTACCAACTTTAATGTCTGGGATTGAAACTTAGAATTCGAGAAAGACTGAAAAAGCCAAAAAAATAATGTGGAAATCCGTGCACTAAGCAGAATGCATGGTACGATAATGTATGACTGAATTTGGAATAAAATGACTAGGGATAAATATAAACTTAAAACTGATGTGTTCAAAGAGCATTCTAAGATGGTTTGGACACGTGCAACGAATGAATGAAAAAATAATAATAAAACAAATATACAGTACAAATGTGGGTGGAAGGAATCCTAAAGGAAGGCCAAGAAAATTACTGTTGGATCAAGTGTATGACGTTATATTTTGAAAGGACATTCTGAAAAAAGGAGAAATCGTGGGAGGTGTATAAATAGATGTATGAATGTAGAAGATTCTGACACTCTCCTCTCTGCCTACCCCGAGAAGGAAACGGTGTGATGGTACGTACGTACAACCTTTGTTTCTCCAGTCTAATATTTCTCCTAGATTTAATTCATAGTTTGTTCATCTATTTTATTAATTTAATTTTGCCTAGCATATTAAATAAACGAGTATATAAAGGTTGTTTTTGTGTTTTTGTACTCAAGTACTGATAAGCTATAAGTTTTTTTTGTTATTTGGGGTTTGTTTGCTGCCTTTTGGCTTTGTCCCTTTATATTACAAGGGTCTTAAAACTTTTTTTTGGTGGTCCTTATACTTCTGAAATAAGACAGTGCTATTATAATGACAAGTTGCTTGTTTTGAAACAACTAGAGCAGCATATAAGTTTTATTATTTTTATTTTAAAGAATAGATATGACCAAAGTCATAGGTATCCTTAATACCCTCGAACACTAGGCTGAAAAAGTGCCTGAACCTTTCGCACAGAAATCCAACGCGAAACCTCATTGTTGAAGAAAAAGGTTTTTTTTTCTTCATAAATATAAATTCACAATTTCGACATTTTGCATTAATTCATATTATGAGTGAATGATTTTGATTCTAAATTGTTTGTTGATTATCCGCTGATTTGTAGGTAATGGCAACATTGGAATGGTGGGCGAGCCAGAAGTGCCGTGTAAAGATAACTTTATTTCCTTTTTTAACCCTGTAAGTGCTTGATTTACTTGGTCACGCAACCGGCTCATTAGAGATCACTTCATACCCAATATCTTTGATGCGGATAAAAGCAAACTTAATATTTGTACAGGGTTGATCCTTAGATACAAGAAAAGTGCGAATCAATGTAAATGTTACCATTTATAATAATTATTAAAACAAAATTATATTTTACCAAAGAATGACCATGGTCTTGTAGGAACTACTGTCGTCGCTGAAATATTGTCAACATACACGGTCAACGACCGACGAAACGACCTTTGGATATGTCCAAAGGTCGCATACCAAAACATTGAAATGGTTTACCCGCAAATATTATTTACGATACATTCCACAGTAGAAAGAGAACGCATCGCGCTGTCTCGCCGTTTTCGCAAACAAATCGTCTACCCACAACACTAATTGCGATGTCTGCAATATTTCAATCGACCATCTCCATCTCTGCACGCACAGAAGCGAGATAAAAATATATTGCGGGTGCACTCCCGCGCCCATCCTGAAATGTATAAATACCTACTAACCGATAAATAAAGCATCATTAATCACTATTTATTATTCATTGATTCATTCACTCTCTTTCCGCATCGCTAATTGACGTATTTTATTTAAATACAAAACAATCAAAATCATCAGCGCGTCCTTCAAGGACATCCGCTTAAGTCTAATGTGTTGAGTTGAACATGACTTAGACAAAACCTGTATTGAGTTGAACATGAATTACATACTAGGGTCATCCAGAAAGTAAGATTACAACATTTATGTAGGATCAAAAAATGCTTGTTTTTAATTGAAATTCACAGGATACTTCACAAATATATTAAACTATTTTTTAACGTAATTGCCGTTAAGATTGAGACGTTTATGTAGACGGGGCACCAGCTTTTGTATGCCAGTGTCATAGACCTCCGCCGCCAGCTCTTTCAGCCACTTCTTTACAGCTTCCTCGACCTCCTGATCGTTGAAAAATTATTGGGATGTAGTGACACACCCACATCTCATCCCCCGTTACGATAGAGTCCAGAAAAACTTCTCCTTCCTGTGCAAAACGATCAAAAAATTCACGCGCGGCGGTCACGCGATTTTGACGGTGCTCCGGTGTGAGCATTCTGGGCACCCATCTCGCACACAACCTCTTGTAACCAAGTTTTTCTGACACAATATTACCAAGGAGACTTCAAAAAATGTCAGGAAATTCTTTGTAAAGGTCGTCAAGCGTCACACGGCGGTAAGTTCGCACTTGTTCTTCAATTTTTTTTGCATAAATTCGTCAGAAATCACTGCCTTGCCTCGTCGTTAGTATCAGTACGACCTTCTCTGAACAACCTTACTCACTTCGTGACATGTTATCGACTCATCACATCACTACCATAAACTTCAACGAGCTTTCGATGGATATTCGCGGCGGTATTGTTCTGCAAATTCAAAAAACGGATGACCGCGCGGGTCTCGTACGGACGAGAGGGGGCGGGAGCCCGCGACGACCTCTCCATCGGAAGAATTTACTGTGACTGAACAAAATAGCCGACAAACACGTGGGATCAAACAAACTGACCGTTAGGATCCCCCCTACACGCCAGTGCGCCAACTTTGAAACAAAAAATTTTCCCTGGCCTCAGGAACCCCTGTAACTTTAGTTTCTGGATGACCCTCGTACATACATACCATCACGTTATTTTCTTATCGAAGTAAGCAGAGAACATATAATGCCAGACTTCCTATCTGGACACACATCCTTAGCTTCTTTCACATTCATATTCTTTCTCATGAATCATCTATGACTTTCCTGTCTTTCTACGTTTCCTTCTTGCAAAATATTTTACAATATTAAGTATTCTTCTCACACACTTTTTCACCCAAATTTGCAGTATATTTTTGTTTTGTTAGCTTTTCTTCATTCATTCGTTTTATATGCCCAAACAATCTCAACATACTTTTCTTAACCTTTTAACCTTTTCCTTCCTGTGCTAAAAAAATCCGTGCGTCCCGGTGATGTGTATTCAATACACATGTAAAAATGAGCGATTTAAAATCAGAAAAATAAAAATATTCATAGCCAATCGCTTAAATTAATTAAATTTGAAGTCAACAGTGATAATAATTGAAATTTAAATGCTGAAATTATGAAAAAAACATCGGCCCACGTTCGCAAAACGGGCAAAGAGACCACCTCAGGTGGATATGAAAAAATATATATCGTAGATAAAATCATCATACCGCATATGCTTGCTGTACATACATTGAGACAACAGAATATAAAATCCAGATGACACAACTGGACAAAATGTAAGTTACGGAGTCTGAAAAAATATACATAAGGTCAAAAATATACATAAGCTCAAAAATATACATAAGCTCAAAAATATACATAAGCTCGAAAATATACATAAGCTCAAAAATATACATAAGCTCAAACATATACATAAGCTCAAAAATATACATAAGCTCAAAAATATACATAAGCTCAAAAATATACATAAGCTCAAAAATATGCATAAGCTCAAAAATATACATAAGCTCAAAAATATACATAAGCTCAAAAATATACATAAGCTCAAAAATATACATAAGCTCAAAAATATACATAAGCTCAAAAATATGCATAAGCTCAAAAATATACATAAGGTCAAAAATATACATAAGCTCAAAAATATACATAAGCTCAAAAATATACATAAGCTCAAAAATATACATAAGCTCAAAAATATGCATAAGCTCAAAAATATACATTATCTAAAAAATATGCATAAGCTCAAAAATATACATAAGGTCAAAAATATACATAAGCTCAAAAATATACATAAGCTCAAAAATATAGATAAGCTCAAAATTATACATAAGCTAAAAAATATACATAAGCTCAAAAATATACATAAGCTGAAAAATATACATAAGCTCAAAAATATAGATAAGCTCAAAAATATACATAAGCTCAAAAATATACATAAGCTCAAAAATATAATTAAGCTCAAAAATATAGATAAGCTCAAAAATATACATAAGCTCAAAAATATAGATAAGCTCAAAAATATACATAAGCTGAAAAATATACATAAGATCAAAAATATACATAAGCTCAAAAATAATTAAAAATAATTTAACAGACAACGATTCAACAAAAAAACTACATAACGTATCTCCCATTACACGACATTCCTCTACATAGTAAACGGATAACAAGACAGGGCATGATTTGCAAACTCTCTTCCCGTATTCTACTATACACAAATTCAGAACCCTTTTGTTGAATTGACTTCTAGAACCAGCTCATGGTTCTAACATTTTTAATCTGTTCTTTTTTAATCTTAACTCTCGAACATCTCTTTTTGTATACACGTATACAATTAAACTTTTTCTCTTTTCTCGTAAGCAGAAAAGACAAAGCGCCAAGCTTTCCAATCACCACATATTTCCTTTACCTTTTCCACATCCTTTGTTTTCAATCAACTGAAGAAAATGGTTCATAACACACATAAATAAATATATTGCTTTGCTTTTTTAATAAAAAAATATTAATTTCTAGGACCTAAGTTTCAAATTACATCGAAACAATAACATCGATTCCAAGGTCGCAGGCACTTGCCAAATCTGAAGTTATCGAAATCAAAATAAAATATAACATACAGTAGACTTAAAAAAAATTGCTAATCTTACAATTTTTTTCCTCAATTATGATAAAGGATATTGTTATAGCCTCAAGATGAATTATCCCCAAGCACGCATCAGACATGTAAGGAGATTAATTAGGGGATTCCCCTCACGTGCTGTCTAAGGAATTAAGCTGCCATAGTGTAGATCCTAAAAAGATATATCCCCTTATCGATGGATCAAATTATTTTCCTATTTATCCTTGCGGAGTGGAAATCTCCAGGATTAGGGGATCATCTCGGGAGGAAATTGATTTTTTTTTCATGTGAAATTTTCTAAAATATTTTTCGCTGAAGGCTTATAAAAGAAACGAAGAGATTTAAAAAAAAAATAACAGATACCTATTTTTTTTCTTTGTCTTAACCTTATCCAAAATCTTTATCCCAACTTAAGCCAACTATTTTGGATAATGTAAGCTTTGAACAACCGAAACTTTGAAAATGGAATCGAGTGATGGGAGACCTAAAAACTTGAGACATTGTCCAATGCAGCAAGATTTCCATTAAAAGAACTTGAAAAAAATTAGTTTCCGTGGCTTGAAATCTCATTAGTTTTTGATGTTAAAGATGTTGATGTTTTTTTATTTACTCGCATTTATTTACACATTCCCTTATGTTACAATCTGACGGGTTTATTGTTAGAAAACAAAAATTCCAATTAAACTGACTAAAATAAATAAAGTTACATTGTTGTAATAATTTTTGTTTATTTGTGTAGCGTTCATAAACAATAAAACGTTACCAAAAATAGTAATATAACACCAATCGATGGGTAAAAGGAAGGAAAGTGGCGATGAAAGGTAAATCGATAATGATACACGTAACATAATTGACAAAATTAAGTGATTTTGAATCGATATTTGAAACCTTTCAATGACAAAGGGAATCTAAGTTACAAACTACTCGGTTTTATAATGAGAATATCAAGAGAATTTAACAGCACCGGTATCCTCCGAAAGTTATATAATTATCTAATTAGAACCAAATTTGAATATGCATCTACGGTTTGGGCTCCTCATCAGCTCAAATATAAAAACAATATATAACAAATACCAAAAAAAAATCCTCAGATATCTATGGTACAGAACAAAGGACGATTATTCAAAATATGCTCATGTCGAACTTAACACGGTGTGTAAGTATAGAAGCCTCGAAACAAGAAGGCAAGAATCCATTGCGATATTCCTATTAAAGGTTTTTTAAGGTTCCTTTAACTGTTTCGCGATTCTAGAAGCACTAAGTTTATATGTACCCAATAAATATAGGAATCACCCTCTGTTCTACATACCAACTTACAGGACGAATATCATGGCTAAACACTCAGTCACGCATAGTATAGAGATATTGAACCAATTGAATGACACGGTTGATATATTCTCGGTACCGACTAGCAGTATGAGAAGAATCCTGGCTGATATTATTTCTAACGAATAAGCTAACGCTAGAAGCAGACCCTCTTTGTGTAACAGGAGAAATCCGTGCAAAGTGGATAAAAAAAAATCTAATTCTTGCTTTCAATTCAGAATACAGGTTAATTATCGTGCATATGAAATTCACAAAAAATGTCAATAAGAGTTGAAATAAACAAGTTGATAAGTGTTTTCTAATGTAACCAGTCTTAGAAAACAAATCATTTACTTTTGATACTGTGATATGAACTATATAAATAACCGAATCAGTCCCGTTCAATAGAGTTAGGGCCCAATCAATAGGCCTAGCTGCTGGAAGACTCGTTCTTGCGTATGTGATTGAGAACAGTTCTTGCCGGCGCAGTCTAGTGTGATTGTTAGATTTAACGTTAATCTTTCTTGTGATACTGGACAACTTACAACTCCTAAAATTAATCTGACAACGTGTAACACGGGACGAAGATTTATTTTTACGCTTAAAAAGTTACACTCAAGCATGCCTAGCAGAAATTGAGGAGCGTAAAGCCACGCATAGACATCAAACTCACTTATATAGAGATATTAACATTTTTTTTCTGTAACTTCTCCACCATGAATGAGGTATGTGCCCCCTGCTGTCACTAAATGCAAGTATTGCTTTCTAGTTTTAATACGAACCAACGAATTAAAATGAGTTTTGAATATTGTTTGGTTCTCAAACGACTTAGAGATTCTCATCACAAAGAGTTTTGTAAGCTAAATTGCACGTGAGTTCTATGTGAGATTATTGCGAAACATGACACCCAGATCTTTAATGTTGTATGTGCGGGATATAGTTATTTAGTAACTCGTTCTAGAGTATCACTGTAAGGGCTATAAAAATACGTCAACAAAATGATAGTGGCAGACTGGAAAAGCTCAATAGATAACATCAATAGCTTGAGTGTAACGCAGGTCTATAATCAGAAAGAAGCTTAGTTTTGAGATGTGAGAAACTTTAGCATGTTTAAATGTTTGTTTTAAAAAACTTTGTAATGTATATGTTGATTAATGGCATAAGTCTGGAACGTTTTCTAATATTTTGCATGAGACAACATACGGCCGTCATAATTTTCGGCGTGTCACTTCATAGCGCAGTTACTCGACAAAATTGGGCAGTGACGGAACGGTAAATCAAACAGCGTTTCAAGCAAATTGTAGTTAGGTGTGGGTGATAAAGGTGCGTATCTATCAACTGAAATGAAAAAGTGGCCTTTAAAACTGATAAAGATATAAACATAATTATTTAACATTTACATGTACAAAAAATGCACAGTAAACTTAAACTAAAGTGACACACGTGTATTATTTTTAAACACATTTTTGGTTAAAGAAAAAATCTAGGTAAGAAATTTAATAAAATGTTTAAACAGAATTGATATTTTTTACCTTGTTTTTGAGAGCTGTTTATTCTAACAGTTCCATCATATCTAGATAATTGGCTTCTTTGTAGTATTTATGTATAAATAAGTTTTAATTCCGAATTAGTTGCAAATATTTGCATTTGACAGACTATCTGAAAATAAAGAAATCGTTTTATGTTTGTCCCATGACCACTGATGCCTTTTGAGTAAGACATCGGTTTTCCAGCTCAGGGATAAGATTTCAGTCTTGTTTTCAGTTAAGCTCTATTTCGCTCATTTCTCGTTGGTTCGAAGAGATTACCGCAGAGCAATAAATCTATCAGGTTATACTATACATTACGCAAGTATTATACGAGTGCATACATGCTCCATGAAGGGCCATATATGATCCAGTTGGTGGAAGTCACGTTATCGTTGATCTTAGATATAAATACTTTTAGTACAGTTGTTACAGAACATTCCACGATACTACCAAACCATGTTTTTTTCACTGAATGCACTAAAAAATGTTTGTTTTAACTATTGCGTATTATTATGTCCTTTGCACATCTTAACTGGAAAATAATAAGGCCCTAAAGTAACTTACACCATTTTGGCTTTGAACAGCTTAATTAAATTTGTTAAAGAGAATAACTGCAACAACTATAAGTTTAATGTTATTTTACTTTACAATACTATAGGTCATAGCAACAATGGGAATAAATGTTTGCAAAAAGCTTATTTAATATCTCACTCGTGCCCGTCACAAAATATATGGTTACTAAATATCACTAATGTCATAAGCATCCAGTGGTCCGAGGTCTTCAGCAGAGTTTAAAGTACGTAATTTTTGATAGTACTCATGATGGATAGGTGGAATGTAGGGCAAAAGATCTTGCTGTCTTTATGTTTCTTTTTAGTCACTGGCCAGGACCCTCACTTTATATTATAAAGTTGAATAGAATTTTTTTAAATGCCCATTCAGTTCGAATATTTTGCAATAAAAAATAAAATTGTGTTTTAAAATTTCATATTTAATGATCAACCTTCGGTGAGAACTCACTTTTAGTTCAGTGCATGCGGACACAGTAAAACCCAACGATGACAAGCCAAGCTCTTGCACACGTGAATATTGCACATGACTCATTACAGTGAGTGGAACTTCTCGACATACGTGTATAGATTATGAAGATCTAAAACCTCTCATTAAAATTTAAAGCACATGCTTTGATATATCAATATGAGTAAACTAATAGTCAAATTAAAAAATGAAAAATTTATATAAAAAATATAAACTTATGATGCTAATTGTTTTCGGTTGCACGTACACACCATGACGATCTCCACGCTATAGTTAGCTCGTGTCTCATCCACATTTATACATGATCTATTGTTTTTGGTTGCACATACACACCATGACGATCTCCACGCTATGGTCAGCTCGTGTCTCATCCACATTTATACATGATCTATTGTTTTTGGCTGCACATACAGACCATGACGATCTCCATGCTATGGTTATCTCGTGTCTCATCCACATTTATACATGATCTATTGTTTTTGGTTGCACATACACACCTCGACGATCTCCACGCTATGGTTAGCTCGTGTTTCATCCACATTTATACATGATCTATTGTTTTTGGTTGCACATACACACCATGACGATCTCTATGCCATGGTAAGCTCGTGTCTCATCCACATTTATACATGATCTATTGTTTTTGGTTGCACATACACACCATAACGATCTCCACGCTATGGTAAGCTCGTGTCTCATCCACATTTATACATGATCTATTGTTTTTGGTTGCACATACACACCATGACGATCTGCACGCTATAGTTAGCTCGTGTCTCATCCACATTTGTACATGATCTATTGTTTTTGGTTGCACATACACACCATTACGATCTCCACGCTATAGTTAGCTCGTGTTTCATCCACATTTGTACATGATCTATTGTTTTTAGTTGCACATACACACCATGACGATCTCCACGCTATAGTTAGGTCGTGTCTCATCCACATTTATACATGATCTATTGTTTTGGGTTACACATACACACCATGACGATCTCCACGCTATAGTTAGCTCGTGTCTCATCCACATTTATACATGATCTATTGTTTTTGGTTACACATACACACCATGACGATCTCCACGCTATAGTTAGTTCGTGTCTCATATAAATGTATACATGATCTATTGTTTTTAGTTGCACATACACACCATGACGATCTCCACGCTATAGTTAGCTCATGTCTCATCTACATTTATACATGCTCTATTGTTTTTGGTTACACATACACACCATGACAATCTCCACGCTATAGTTAGCTCGTGTCTCATCCACATTTATACATGATCTATTGTTTTTGGTTGCACATACACACCATAACGATCTCCACGCTATGGTTAGCTCGTGTCTCATCCACATTTATACATGATCTATTGTTTTTAGTTGCACATACACACCATGACGATCTCCACGCTATAGTTAGCTCGTGTCTCATCCACATTTATACATGATATATTGTTTTTGGTTACACATACACACCATGACAATCTCCACGCTATAGTTAGTTCGTGTCTCATATAAATTTATATATGATCTATTGTTTTTGGTTGCACATACACACCATGACGATCTCCACGCTATAGTTAGCTCGTGTCTCATCCACATTTGTACATGATCTATTGTTTTTAGTTGCACATACACACCATGACGATCTCCACGCTATAGTTAGGTCGTGTTTCATCCACATTTATACATGATCTATTGTTTTGGGTTACACATACACACCATGACGATCTCCACGCTATAGTTAGCTCGTGTCTCATCCACATTTATACATGATCTATTGTTTTTGGTTACACATACACACCATGACGATCTCCACGCTATAGTTAGTTCGTGTCTCATATAAATGTATACATGATCTATTGTTTTGAGTTGCACATACACACCATGACGATCTCCACGCTATAGTTAGCTCGTGTCTCATCCACATTTATACATGATCTATTGTTTTTGGTTGCACATACACACCATAACGATCTCCACGCTATGGTTAGCTCGTGTCTCATCCACATTTATACATGATCTATTGTTTTTGGTTGCACATACACACCATAACGATCTCCACGCTATGGTTAGCTCGTGTCTCATCCACATTTATACATGATCTATTGTTTTTAGTTGCACATACACACCATGACGATCTCCACGCTA
The DNA here is from genome assembly GCA_949825065.1 of Odontocerum albicorne. NCBI lineage: Eukaryota > Metazoa > Arthropoda > Insecta > Trichoptera > Odontoceridae > Odontocerum > Odontocerum albicorne. Next base: position 4,265,362 of record OX463853.1, on the reverse strand, counting down.
TAGTTAGCTCGTGTCTCATCCACATTTATACATGATCTATTGTTTTTGGTTACACATACACACCATGACAATCTCCACGCTATAGTTAGTTCGTGTCTCATATAAATTTATACATGATCTATTGTTTTTGGTTGCACATACACACCATGACGATCTCCACGTTATAGTTAGCTCATGTCTCATCCACATTTATACATGATCTATTGTTTTTCATACTTCTAAACTTTCTCTCAATTACAATGTCTCCAAATATTAACTTTTTCCTCGACTTTTCTAATTCTCGTTCTGCACTCCATTTTTAATTTTTTTACGATCCATTGATTTAAATAAACCTGTAATTAATCATATTGTTAAAATAAACTTGACATTAATCGTCAATCTATGCCAAATGTCCATTTATTTTTTAATGTCTTCCAAGAAACATTAAAAGAACTTTTTTCCTAAAATCAACAAATGATCCTTTTGACCATCAGGCATTTCTAAAACTCTAGAAATTGGAGAAATTGCATTTGGTATGAAAATAAATGATTATTTATAATTTGAGTGACGCATCAAGTGGATAGGTAATTTTTCTATTATATTATGTTTGTCAAATACGTACTTGGCAAAAATACATAGAAGATACGGTTAACATGTAATTGAAATTTACATCACAAAACACTTTTATTAGAAATATTTTTGGTTCTTTAAAAAGCTGTAAAAAGTAATAAACTAAGTTTATTAACTCAAGATTAAGAACTAGAACCTTTCTATTAAGAAGCTGTTATTTTAATATATATGTACTAACAATGCTCTTTTTTAATCGCAAAACCTCAGTTACCTTCGTTTTGGTACTTTATAGAAAAATATCGTGGTAAAAACGTTAACCCTGTAACAGATCCCAAGTTCTTAAGAGAAAAGTTCATATAAATGAACAGAAAGTGAAGTTTGTTTTCAGTAATTTTTCATATTTTCTGTTTCATACAAACCCACGAACCACCGCTTTAGAATAAGTACATAAAGCTCGTCCATAGTCATTCAACTTAGCATTAAATGCTGGATCTTTAAAAAGCTTCCTTATATCTTCTTTTAATTTGATTTCACCGGAAAATTATAAATCTTTTGATAACCAATTAACTAATTAATGTTTCATCTTCCAAAAATATCTGAAGCTAGACACGGTTTATTTAAAAATTAAAAAAACGGAATTTTAATTATTAAAAGATATTTATAATAAAGCTGCAAAATATATAAATCACCATAAAAATTTATGAATTAGCTTTTTGACCATTTTTTTTTGTTTTCAAATTAATAAAGACTTTTGAAAATTGTGTTTACCGCATTCAAATTTCGTCGAGTTTGCTCAAGTGGGTTTTAAAACATTTTCGCTCTTTTTTTTGACCTTATTGCTATATCAAATATTTTGATTTTTTCCTATGAAATGAAAGAAAATTTATACATATCTCCTAATCATCAAAACTCGACTTCGCAATCAAGTGTCTTGATTGCTAAAATTAAGAAACAATTTCAAGTTCTTTATTTACTAAAAGTTGACACTGAACGTTGGAAAATATAATGTTTTTTAAAATAATTTCTTTATTTCAGCAAAATACTAACATAATTTGCTTTAGGACAATGACGTTTACTTATTGTTTGATTTAGAAATAACGTTATTATGAAAATAAAATATGTTTAATTCAAATATTTGATTTTATATATTATGAGAATATTTTCTTGGAAATGATTTAGAAGATGTATAAGATTCTATAACCTTCAGATTTCGGAAAGGTCAAAACGTCAGCATTTTGTTTATTCGTGATATTTTAACAAAGGGCAAATCAACATCTAAAAAGAAACATTTAGCTTCGGGAGTCGTATCATTTGCATAATATTTTATGCAAGGCAATCGCAGACACTCAGTGCTATCGACCGGCTGACGGCGCCGTTATTTTTGACATGACATTTAACAATGTACATCGTAACGACAGGAGAGCTCTCGAGTGAGACGGTGGTTGACCACTGCTGTGACACTTTAGCCACAATCACGAAATATGGTTAGAAGTTAGACTTCATAATAATATGGTTTTGACACTTCAACCACACAAACGCAATATGGGTCGGAAAATTAGAGAATATATATCAAGTATTGATGAATACTTTTTAAGTGTATAGAAGGGTATGGAATAATCGTATAAAATATAAATGTTTATTAGAGAAGGACGTTATAAGTGAGTCTTAAGATCTTTTGGGTAAAATTTAATTAAAAGAATTACTTCCTAATTACTTACACCTTTTCAATTATGAAATTCTTAAACGTAAATCATACAGTTACTCACTTTAACTGAAGTTTTGAATTATTGCTGGATAACCAAAATGAAACGCTTTGATATTTATTTATATTTTTTGTACTAAATAAGCAACAACGGTTTGTCGAACAACGGTCTTTTCAAACTGCCGAGCAGTTAGATAAAAAAAGGATTTATAACAATGTTGTTAAGTTTTTTTAATAAGAGTGTATTTGGTATCGTTATAAATTTATTCGATTTATGTGCTAAAAATATCTAATAACTAGAAAGAGGTCATCTTAGATATTCGTTGTACTTAATTAGCAAGTTTTAAAAAATATAAACAAGTACTGAAATAAATAAAGAGCGTGGCGAAGATATACCGATAAAAGAGTATTGCGAAATATTTGGGATTTTTTTTATTTTCGAAGTATGATAAACGGGAAATCATGTGAAATGCAATGTTTGGAAGTGGACGAGCCGAGAGCTGTGCGTATGCAAAAAAAAACCTAGAGACCCATCCTCTCTGTCACCTCATAAAGGATAATGTCGTTATATACCATCACGTGTATCAACTACAATAGTAGTTCATTACTTGTAATACGGGAACTAATTCTAAACCCCTCCTCATAAAAATTGTAGACAATGAAGGGTGTTCTATTAGGTGTTAACATAAGTTGTGTCTGTTTTTTTTTTCAAATTTAAAAATGAGCACCAAAAGTAAAACAAAATGGTAAATTTTATACGTCATTCGAAAGAAAATTTTCTGTTGTACAATATATCGTGTTTGCTTTTACGTTACATATATTATTTTATTGTATTTGATTACAAGCCTTCAAAATGGAACGTCAAGTAGACGAAAGTGAGCATTTTCGACACATCTTTCTGTTCGCGTTCAATCGAGGGAATAAAGCTGCCGAAGCTACTCGCAATATTTGCGAAGCGTACGGTGGAGAATTTATTAATGAAAGGACAGGTCGTCGATGGTTTTTGCATTTCAATGACGGTAATTTCGACCTGAAAGACATGGAGCGTTTCGCACGACCAGCGGACTTCGATGAGGACCGTTTAAACCATATTATTCATAAAAATCCCCTTCAAACCACCGTTGAATTGGCTAAGCAGATGAATTGTATTCACATGACTGTATACTGCTATTTTAAATCAATGGGAAAAGTCCAGTTTCACATGTTTTGATTGAAAACAACAAATATCAATTGTCGAACGTTGATTTTTGTTGTTTTCACTCAAAATATGTGGAACCCAAGCGCCGAACTTTTGGACTTTTCCCATTGATTTGAGATAGCCGTATACAGTCATGGGACTACAATTCATCTGCTCAGCCAATTCTACGGTGGTTTGAAGGGGGTTTTCATGAATAATATCGTCTTTGAAACGCAAAAACTATCAACGAGCTGTCCTTTTATTCAAAGCATCTCCACCGTACACTTCGAAAATATCGCGAGCAGCTTTGGCAGCTTTATTTCCTCGATTGAACGCGAACAGAAGGTGTTGAAAATGCTCACTTTCGTCTACTTGATATTCCATTTTGAAGGCTTGTAATCAAATAAAGTAATATATGAAACGTAAAAGCTAACACAATATATTGTAGAGCAGAAAACTTTCTTTCGAATGACGTATAACCTTTACCATTTTGTTTTATTTTTGGTGCTCATTTTTTAATTTTTGGAAAAAAAAAAACGAACGCAACTTATGTTAACACCCAATACTTTAGTTACTCCTAAAACCGATTGTCTACCTATACATTTGAGTAACACCTGTTATAGTTTATATATACCATCATGATATTCATTAAAGGTTTTACTAGTAAATATTATAATAAAAAAGGAAAAAGTAAATCACGGTTTGCCTCCTGCTGACAAACTATCCGAAATTATTGTGTGATTACAGATATAATACTAAAATAAATTAATATGAAAGCATTATAATAGAAAAGAACAAAAGTTTTCGGTTAAGGATCCAGTACAAAGAATGAACACGGACAATGATTTTAACTTGGAATTTGTTTCTCAGCGAAAGGCTTCGCAGAAATTACATTTTTCATTCCTTTATTTTTATTCTTTTCCCTTTACCATTCCTCAATCCTAAATAAACATCTCACTTGAAGGTTTACCCTCGGAACGTACTAAAGCTTTTTTTTCCTTTTTGCACGTTTTCATAGACTTTGAAAAATTGAAATGAGGTTTGTATACATATTCTCGGTTTTGTTGCAGACGTTTTACGACTTAACTAATAACTAGAAATATGAATTCGTTTTATTCTTTTATCGAAAGTGTATGAATAATTCAAAGAAATATTTAAATATACAAGTGGTGTATCTTAGAGTGACGAGTATTTTTGTTCTATGAATAGTTTTGTTTTTCGAAATCTAAGGAAGTAAATTTAAGCAGCATATTAAACATGTCAATGTGATCATCGTGAATTCAATAAGGTTTGAATTTAATGCTGAGAAAATATTTCTCAATATCGTCATCATTGTCAATCTGGGTAAATCCACTAGTGGGGGAATGTCTAGGCAAAGTTGAATCTAAATAATTAGGTTTTGTGCTCATTGATGCCATGTAATGATGTCGTGCTTCCTGAATCATCCATTTTGCGTACTTTTGAGATTTTTTTTATGCTTTTTGGGTGCCACTGATGTATTTTTCAACATATTGTGCAGTTTTTTTCGCGTCTTTCAACTGAAAAGATAAAAACCACCCTTTTTTACTTAAGGGCGTATCCTACTGTAGAAATTTGAAAAATAGTTTTTTTTTGCATATTCTTATAGTTTAGACCTTAAAGAATATGTTATTTAAGGAAATTTTAAAACTCTCAATATTTACGAAGTTATAGCTTTAAATGAGGCAACAATTACGCCTCACCGGAATAACTCGGACAATAATCTCAAAACTTTAAACGCGTTTTTCTCGAAACTACTTTTTTCGACCTGGTCGACATAAAATCTCAAGTTCTATCCAACCGATTGCCTTTAAATTTGATATAAAACTTTAATAAATGTTTTTGTATCGTTCCTACTTTGGAAAAATCAAAATTAATTTTTTTTTAACTTAAAAAAAATTATTGGAATAAAGGATAATTTTTTTTTCTTAGATAGCCGCCATTTTACAATTTTATTTGGTACCAACTATAACGACATTATTTCTTATAAAGAAACTGTATATAATAATTGTATTAAATTCATGAAAGGGTTCCAATCATGTCAACCAGCTTACCCCCCTTTTTAACGACAAGATATAACAACTGATAACACCTTAATTTTTGTATATTCTCAAACCATCAATAAACAAACTGTAAAAAATGTACACGAGAAATATTTTTTGTTTTTTTTTTATTTAGTCTGAAAAAAAAACGCCGAAAATTCACTTAAAGTGAATTACCCTCTTTACTTAATTTTTATTTTGTATTTATATTTTTATTAATCAATGGTACCTTCCGTTAATATTTCAACCCTAAGCATTGAGTGCAGCATTCATTTCAAAATAAAAAAACAAAGAATTAAAAATACTCAAAAACAAATGAACACACACATACCAATTTTTTTTATGACAAGTATGCAAGTACATACGTCAATACTCTCACAAATAAAACAATTAAAAAACATACACACATACAGTGTACTCGTATATCAAATCGCACTGTAGCAAACCAGACTTCACTCGTCACACTTGAGTAGAAATGTAATAGTTCTCAAAATAGCAGAGCTGATGGGGGGGGGGGTATGTGGACAAAATGAAAGCACTGTGTATGATTTGAAAGGCGGGAAACTGTCTACCCCAAAACAGACAGCGTGATGGTAAATATGTATATGCAGGGTAACCCAAAAGTCACTTCTCCATTTTAAAAAGAAATAACTTTTTATTTCTTAATTATTATTTTATAAACAAAAAATACGCTTCTTGAAAATAAATTTTATTTAGTTTTAAAATTACATCCTTTAAATGACTGCCATTTTGGGCGAAGAGGCCCATTTCCACCTAAACGGATTTGTTAATAAACAAAATATGCAATTTTGGGGGACAGAAAATCGAAGAATAGTCCACCAACGTAGTCTGCAGCCCATAAAAGTAACGGTTTGGTGTGGTGTAACTGCTGAAAGAGTTCTTGAACCTTATTTATTTGAAGATGAGACAGAAAACCCACTTACCGTCAATGGCGAAAGGTATCGAGAAATGCTAGAGAATTTCGTGCATCCTGCAGTCGACAACACATCAGAGGTATAGTAGCAGCAAGATGGTGCTACTGCCCATACAGCTCTCCCGACAATTGAACTCTTAAGACAAATTTTTGGAAAAAGGATAATTTTGGGAAACTCTGAAATCAAGTGGCCGTCACGCTCACCTGACTTAACTGCTCCAGACTTCTTTATATGGGGGTATTTGAAAGATATAATATACCGTAATAATCCTCGAACCATTCAGCAATTAAAGGCCAACATCCGTGAAGAAACTGAAGAAATAAGCCAAGAAACATTACGACAGGTGATGGTTCACGCCTTTGGAACAACACGTCAATGTGAAGTGCAAAGTGGCAGTTATTTAAAATATGTTATTTTTAAAACTAAATAAAATTTATCTTCAAGAAATGCGTTTTTTGTTCATAAAAGAATAAACGTGAATTATAAAGAAATAAAAAAAAAATTCTTTCAAAATGGAGGAGTAAGTTTTGTGCCACCCTGTATATTTTTTTTACGCCATCCTTTACTGTCCATGCAGTGAGACTCTGGAATCAGTTACAAACAAATATGAGACTCGCTCCGTCCTTGGCATGCTTTAAGAAGCGACTGAAAAAAACTCTTAATTTCTAATCAGTAAAATAACGTGTTTCATTCCTGATTTTTCTTTTCCTTTCCTCTCCACCATCCATTCCTTTCCTTTTAATTGATGATATCTCACTTTATATGAAAAATAATGTTCGGGTAATTGTTCGTCTTTGTGGGGTTCGTGGGCATGTGCTCACGTATGTGTTTATGGATTTCGTGGGGATGGATAGTCATTTGAATGATTTATGCGACCATGTAACTTGCTTCATTTACTTTTGTCTGGTTGGTTGGAAGAGATTGCCACCCGGCAATAATCCCACCAGATGGTATTGCAATAAAAGTGTTGAATTATAATAATAAATATAATATGATTAGAATAAAACTGTTCTTGAAAACTGTACAAACTTCCATTTTTAGACTTTTGATCGTCATGAATTATTTGCAATCGAAATAACTAAAGTTTTGACTATAATTCCAAGCCTAACAACATAAGTTATTTAAGTGGAATTTTGTAACGTAATAAAAAAAACATCGTTTTCAGAAAAACGAATTAAAACTTTTAATTGAAGTAGAAACTAAAGTTTTTTCAGTCATAAAAATTTCATTTAAGGCACTATTTAAAATTTGTTTCACTTTGTTTTCAAAATGTACGAGTATATAGGTTAACGACATTTTAAAAATGTTTGGTTTCGTTTTATTTTAATTCATTATATCAAAAAAAAATATGTTTGCAGCATAATAAGAAGGACAAGTACATTAAAATAATAAAAACCAAGTCATTTTATGCGAACAATCTATGGTTTTGTAGTTATTCGCCTGTTTTTCATCTGAGTTTCTGATATTTAAAATCTATTTTCTTAACGTTTTAACAATCTCCACGCTTAAAATATTGGTTGAAAATTACAATAAACTTGTTTGACTTAAGTTAAGAGAAACACAAGTTTAAGCAAATAATATAGTTTATTCTTTAACAAAATGTTGCTCTTATAATATGAAATAAATACTTTTTGATTTTGTGCTGAATAAGATAAACATGTCAGAAGTGCCATCGGCCCTACAATTCTCTGATAAAACTAATTCCGCTAAGTAATTACATCTTCTCTCAAGGGAACCGGTCGCACATGCAGACTTAGGCTTGTATTACACTTGCAGTTAACTGCAGCCCTCGTTGAGAGATGCAAGTACTTGCAGCGATAATATTTTACTTTGCAAGCGAGTTCTGTAATACCTGCTGTTCCCACAATATGAGTAAAAGGGTCACTGAAAAGAAAGCAATTTTTCTTAAGTGCTGCATTTGGATTTTTTTTAGAGCTGTGTATAATTTGGTGAATTAAATTTTTTGGAAAATATGATTAAACCGTATCATAGTTTTATGTTAATAAGAAAAAAAATAGAAGGTTCACTGAAGTTAATTCAATTTTCGTTTAGTTTAGCTTTCAGTTTATTTTTGTTGAAAATGATTTGAAGAATTTTATTCTTTTGTAAGAATATTTTTTATTTATTATTATACATGACAAAAAAATATACATAATTTGCGCAAAAACAACGGATAATTTAATTTGGACATACAATTTTAATGGATCTGGGTTTGTTGCCTTTCATTTGTAGTGTTCCCAGTAAACTAGGCTTTTGCCTGTATCTCACTGATGATATTAAGCATGAAAAAATAAATCAATACTTCTTTCCGATTTTCGATTACACAAAAACAAAACCCCGTTGCACGCTCTCATTAACCTGACAAACAGTGACACTCAACTACAACTGGAAACATCATGCGAAATTAAACTCCTCACACATCATCACTCCAGAAATATCAAAAATATTCATCCCACAATATACCGCACACAATCTTAAGAATAAAAATAAAAACAAAAATACACAGAAACACAAATACAAAAACAACAAAAATTAAAACAACAAGAATAAACTTACACGTCATTCATTCTGAAAGCCTAAGTACTCAAAATCCTGTCGCAATAACAACCACGCTCCGATCGACTGTCTAAATGGTTTTACTACTAATATGGTTTGATTGTATATTTATCTATTAATTAGCAAAAAATATATATGAGTCACTGAAGTGAATTTAATTTTTCTTTAGTGCTGTATTCGGATTTTTTTTTAAACTAAATAAAATTTGGAGAATTTTATTTTTTTAAATATGATTCCACTGTATAATCTTTGTCTGTAAATTAGCGAAAAAATAAGTCACTAAAACGAATACAACTTTTTTCAGTGCTGCATTCAGATTTTTTAAAGCTGAATATCATTTGATGAATTAAATTTTTTGATCGAATATAATTTTCCTGTATAATATTGTATTTGTTTGTTAATAAGCATAGTATATTTAAGTCACTAAATTGATTTCTATGAGGTATAATATTTATTTAAGTCCCTCAAAATATGAATCTGATTCATTGTAGCATTTTTTAATATGTGTGCCAAGTAACATAAATCATAATGGTAAATTTAGTGTTGTTTCTTAATTAAAAGGTTTTGAGTTTAAATTTTTGGTCTACATATAAAAAATTAAACAATAAATTACTTTATAACTCCACTAATAGTATTTGTCCCCGCTACTCGTATTTTTACCCAGTATCCCGAGACTCGCTTCAGGCGAAATGTGTCTCTTAATGCGAATGAACAATAATGATTCATTTGAGGCTAATATTACTTTTTAAGAGTATTACGATATATATGGATGAAAAGTAACCAAACACATGAAGATCTATCAATTTTGACTACTAAATCAATGATTAAAAAAAAAAAAAGAGCTTTCCATATTTACGTCTGAAAAAACACTTTAGTTCTACACTTGTTTAAGTTTGTGGACATCTCGTAAACTTTTTTTGTAGGGTTTGAATTCTTTAAAACAATGTTATCACCTTAAATAAGAATAAAATTTATTATTTCATTTGTTTCTATGCGAGTAGTACCATTGATGTGTTTAAATCAAAGTCAATCAACCATTTAAAGTAGATTATTTTGTCTGGTTAAGCTTGCCATCGCTCTCATTAAAGAATTCACTTACAATTATGTAGCAGGCGTTATTTAAAATAATCACTAAAGATAACCAATACATAAAAAAATCGTTGTCATCAACGCCAACTTTACAAAAAAAAAAACATTTTTAACGCTGCTTTCAATACAGATGAAAAAAAATTCAGTCACATCTCTCAAAGTGAAAAGCTCACTGATCCGTTTATTTCGCTCGTTTGCTAGTACTATTTGTTTGGTGTAGGTATCTTTTGAATGACAGAAGCTCATTTGTATTGCATATACTCACGGATTACAATTTTTCACTGTCTGTGACAATGACGGATGCGACATGGTCTGATGCAATTGAATGGCTTTAAATAAAAGATAACCACTGTCAAACTTTATCACGTAGCCATTGTCTGACTTTGTAATTAATTGCAAAAGCTCCTAATGGAATTTTACACTCATACATTCGATTCATACATGTACAACCTCCCGAATTAAATATATGTATATGGTAAAGGACCTGCTAAAGTAATGTTTCATAAGTGGATATACGTGCCATTGTTAAGGTATGGGAGGGAAATGTGGGAAGAAAAATGAATGAAAAGAACCGCGTAAATGTAGTAGAAATGTGTGTTCTGAGAAGAGTATGTGTTGTGCGATATTTGATAAAATAAGAAATTTAAAGTGTTTGTAGGTTTAAAAGTACAACAAGGTGGTTTGGATATGCTAAATGGATGAGTGATGAAATAGTGACTATACAAAATTATAATACAAGCACAAATGGGAATCATAGTAGAAGACGACCGAGAACTTTATGTTAAGACTAAGTAAAAGAAGAAAGGGTAAGGAGTAAGTGACAAAATGGGATGTATGTGAAGAACAATAGATGCGGAGGATGTGAATAAAGCATGTCATAATAAAAAAGTTGGGCAGAAGTTCTTTGGTCTTCCTCGACAGCCGTCTAGAGGAAGACCAAAAAAGTCCTGGATGACTCAATGCTCCAAAATCCTGCAGAGATACGGCCTAGATGAAAGTGACACCCAGAACCGAACAATATACAGCCTGAAAACAAGAAGAGCCGACCCCAATAGCCTACCTAGTCAATGATTTGGGAGAGTGCCAGGAAGAAGAAGAAAAAAATGAGATAATAGAAAAGTTGGGCTTTCAGTTATGTTTGCGTACCTCAACATGGAAATATATATTATGTGTTTATAAATATAATTATTGCAAATATTCTTTTTCTTTCCACTTTAATCGTTATTTTATTGAAATACATACATAAAGTCACGGCATTTCCCTGTCATGGTAGGCAGAAATAGTTCGCCCGACTTTTCTATCTCTATACACATCGATACACCTTCTCATATAACTCCTGCGATTTCTATGACTTTTACGTTTCTTTGTTGCATAATATCATTAACTTGATCGAAAAAGACTTTTCTTGGTCTTCCCATACCACGTCTTGCATTTACATTTGTTTTGTAAGTATTTCTTCATTTATTCAATCTACAAGTACATGCTTAAACCATCTCAGACTGTTCTTCTTCAATACATGAGCCTTGTGGTTACATTGTCTTACCTTTCATGTTCTATCATACATTGTCATCTGGTACTCGTATATGCTTTTTTATTCACACATATGTATATAATTTGTTTGGTTTCTTACAACCACCAAGCACACCTACGTTTTACTTCCATAAATCAAAGCTGGTACTTAAATACCGGTGAAGACTATCATCTTAGCAGATTTTGATATTGTCCGGTTTGAGTTTATATATTTCAGTGTCCCATTGACCTTGTTTCGTAACTCACAATCTGAGAAAATTTCATTAAAAAATCAGTGTAGTTGATAACTAAGAACATTGGGGATGAACTCAAGTAGGATGGCTCAGAAGAATATATAATAAACACCAAGATAAGCTGAGGGAGCTTAGATGAAAGATTGGACTGATTTTTTTATTTTTGTAAAAGTCGTCAAAGACATATTGTTATTTTTTCTATATGCATACCAATTCGCACAAATCTGAGCTTTTCTTTTGAATGAAGTTTTCCTGAGAAAATGTAATTCAAATATCAGTGTAGTTGATAACTAAGAACATAGGGGATGAACTCAAGTAGGATGGCTCAGAAGAATATATAATAAACACCAAGATAAGCTGAGGGAGCTTAGATGAAAGGTTGGACTGATTTTTTTATTTTTGTAAAAGTCGTCAAAGACATATTTTTTTTATATGCATACCAATTCGCACAAATCTGAGCTTTCCTTTTGAATGAAGTTTTCCTGAATAAATGCTAAGAAAACATAAAAAGGTTTTTTTTTATTAAGGAATCAGAAAGCTTTTTCAAAAACATGAAACCTTCACTTAAAATAATATACTTTACCTTAAGTAGATTTTTTCTATATAAGTAAACACGTTTAGGACTACTTGGGGATGGAAAAGTGCGAACCATTCTTCTTCTTTACACATTTTATGAAATGTTCTAGATTTTAAGAAGATTTTCTATTATTAACAAGAGAAAGAAACAAATAAAAGAATTTAACTAAGGATGAATAATTAATACAGTGGTTAATTTTAACAAGTAAAGGTTAACGTTTTGGACAAAAATTGCCACTTAATTTAAGAGATCATTTGTAATTATTTGAACATGGAGTTTTCACTTCAAAAGAAAGTTTTCCCTTAATTTCAAAATATCTGAGTTTTACTGAAAATCAGAGTTCACTGGGTTTTATGAAAACTTCTCCACCAAAGCCAAGTCGAAAATCAATTAGTGAAGACAAATTGCACGGTTAACATGGCCATTAATATTAATTTATTTCTCAAGTTAGTGACTGAAATCAATCGTCCAGTGCAGGGACTTTTATTTACTCATTCATTTACTAAAAAATAAACGACACATATTATTTTTTTACACATGACAGTAACATTACAAAACAAAAAATAAAGAAATAATATTTAAAAAAAAAAAATACCGACTATGCGTAAATCTTTTAAAATAGGATATATAAAAATTTATCTTTATAGTAAGATAATATGGAAAGTATAAAAAAAGTATGTCTCACACTTTTTTCGTATATCTCACAGCTCGACTGTTTTTTTCGTGTGCAATCTCTTCCAACCAACCACAAAGGTGTTACTGAGGCCTAAGGAAAATCAGAGTAGAATCCTTTTAATAATTTTGGGATTAAACGGAAATCGAACCAGCAACTTCCAGGCTGAAAGTCAAACGTCTTATCAACTAGGACATGAAGGTTGTCAAATGTACATACATACATTTCATCATGCCGTGTCCCTTGCGAGGTAGGCTGAAGTAACAGGTATCCAAATTTGTATATCCTAGAACACATCTTTTGCCGCCTCCACATTTATACATCTTGTCATATACAACATTTTATTATTTATATTCTCATCTCAATGTGTTTAAAGATTTACCAGGTTTTATTTGGTTTTACAGGAAAATTAAATTTTTCACTTTTTGTCAAACTAATAGGAAAACTTCCGTGCCGTATTTAGTAAGATGCTTATCTAAATCTGTGATCTCAATTGCCGGTGCTGAAGATAATTTTGTCTCCTGGCCACGCTCTTCAATATGTCAGAATCAATAATTAAGATTGTGGAACACCCTTCAAGTTCACTGAAAGAAGCTTTTTCATAGCAAATCCAGCGGGTTGTATTGTTTACAACGAAAGTGTTATACAAAACATGCATCAATGCAGTTATTATTTAGCAATGCATTGAAGCTTATTGACGACCTCCGTGGCCTGGTGGTAAGACACTTGTCTGCCGATCCGGAAGTTGCGGGTTCGATCCCCGCTGGAACCCAGATTTTTTTAAATAGGATTCCAGTCTGGTTAACACTTAGGGCCTATAAAAACATCTTTCTAGTTGGTTGGAAGAGATTGCCAAATGGCAATAAACTCGCTAGGTTAAAAAAAAAGCTTTTAAATAAATAAACCAAGGTTTATTGATAGCAATAGGGTTTGTTAATATACACATGTATCCTGATATTACATATATATTATGATATATTTCAGGACAATGTGAAAGAAAATACGTTTAAGAGAGAAGCTACCAAAAGGTTTTCACCTATTAGCATGCACCTCTTTTTTTAATTCCCTATAAATAAACAAGATTTTAAGACAGAAACGCAATTAAATCATTCCCAGGAGACAAGTTTCGAACAAATTTTTACCCTATGTTATCTTGACGTGTAAATTGAATATCCGTCAGCTGAAAACAATAGTTTACTTCCCCTCCTTTCCTCCCCCAAATAGTTTGGAAAGGGGAGAATTGATTGCGTTAGTAATTTCCCCTGTTTTGCATATCTTGGGTCTTAAGCCCAGTTTAACGTAAATCAATGCTTGATAAAACGTCGCTTAATGAATGATTGTTTTGTGGATAATGAAATAAATGCAAATTTTCTTGTTTTTTTTATACCTACTTAGATTTGTAATTGACGATGGTCAAGTCAAGGACTTTTTTCAAACTAAGGAAAATTTGGTTTGATGGCTGTATAAGATGTAATGATCATGTATAAAGTCATATCTTCTTCTCGTTGCTGGCACTGTCTCAACTCATTGCCTAGGTAGGCTTTTGAGGTCAGCTCTTCTCGTTCTCAGGCTGTATGTTCTTCGGTTCTGAATGTCGCTTTCATCAGGGCCGTTTCTGCAGGATTTCCATCCAGGAGTTCTTTGGTCTTCCTCTGGATGGCTGTCGAGGAAGATCCACAGACATTGCCTGATTTACCGTATGGTCTCCGTTTTATGTGCCCGTACCATCTCAGCTGTCACTCTTCCAGCTTTATGTTTAAGTCAGTGACCCCCAGGCCACCACGAATGCGTGAGCTCTTAATTTTATATTTTGGTGATACTCCTGCCAACCACCTAAGCATTTGCATTTCTGTTTCAAGTTGCCTAGAGTAGGAGCTGTACATAGTCCAGCATTCTGAGCCATACATAATTGCGGGTCTAACGATAGTCTGGTATACCTTTCCTTTCAGTTTTATAGGCATTTTTGGGTCACACAAGTATAATGTCATGTATGTGTGTATATTTGTAATATACTGAATTATTTCTGACTTTCTAAGTTTAATCTATTTTTTTTATATTTTGCTGTATTAAAGAAAGAGTGGAGATTATACCAAGTTGTTTCTTCAAAGTGCAGGACATCTGCTAAAAGGACTTCAATATCGACTAACGTATGCGGTTTTTTCGTTGCTACATATTATCTGTACTTCTCTATGGTAATAAAGCTGCTTCTTATTCTTCCTCTTCTTTTAGGCGTAATATATACAGATTTCCAGAAAGCTTTCGACAAAGTTAATCACATACATTACTTAAGAAAATGCGTAACCTTGGCTTCAGCGATAATGTTATTGGATTATTTGCATCAAACCTAAAAGAAAGATCTCAATACGTAACAATCCGGAACAAGTCTTTTGTAGAATTCATCGCAAGATCTGGTACACCACAAGGATCTTATTTAGGTCCCCTGCTATCCCTCATATTATGTTAATAGACGATATTCAAAATTGCATAAGTCACTCGAAATGTTAATTGTTTGTTTTCAAAAATTTTCAAAGTATTAATTCATCTCCCGACTGTGCACAGTTACTACAGGACCTATACTCCTTAGTCTCCTGGACTGAGCTAAATCAATCCCTGTTCAACATTAATAAATGTGTCTGTGTATTCACCAATCCACCATCAGTATACTATACAGGGAGTGGCATTTAACAAAGTTTCTGAATTAGTCGTAACGTTTGATGTCGGACTCACGTTCGTTAACCATGTCCCGCGTTTGATATCGGATTGTTACAAACTACTCGGTTTTATAATGAGAATATCAAGAGAATTTAACAGTACCGATATCCTTCGAAACTTATATAATTTTATAATTATCTAATAAAAACCAAATTAGAATATGTATGTATAGTTTGGGCTCTTCATCAGCTCAAATATAAAAAACAAAATACAATAGAACAAATACGAAAAACAAATCTTCAGATGTCTATGGTACAGAACAAATGGCGATATCTAAAAATATGCTCACCATGTCAAACTTGTCATGGTTTGTAATTATAGAAGCCTCGAAACAAGAAGGCAAGAATCCCTTGCAATATTCCTCTTAAAGGTTTTTCAAGGTAGCTTTAATATCCCGTGATTCTAGAAGCACTTAATTTTTATGTACCTAATAAATATAGCCGTGCAAGGAATCACTTTCCATTCTACATACCAACTTACACAACGAACATCATAGCTGAACACTCAGTTACGCGTGGTATAGAGATATTGAACCAACTGAATGACACTGTGGATAATATTCTCGGCACCGTCTAGCAGTATGAGAAGAATCCTGACTGATATTCTTCCTAACGAATAAGCTAACTCTAGAAGCAGACCATCTTTGTGTTACAGGATAAATTCGTGCAAAGTGGATAAAAAAAATTAAAAAATTAAATAAAGACCTAAAAAACGTGGCATGGCCAAATTCATTATCTTTCGAAATAAGCAGGTGATATTTATAATAGAAAATCAGTCCAACGGAGGAGGTATGGAGAAATGTGGTAACGATATATTTTATAAAATGTTATCGTTAGTAAAATTATATTTAAAATATGGTTGTTTGATTGCAAAAAGTCCAATATTGTTTTTTTTTTCATTCAATATGTTAATCAAAATTGTATGAAATAGGAATACATACACAAAAACCCTAAAAAATCTATAACTAACTTTTTGTAATAAACTAAATAAAATGGATAGTAAATAAATAAATATTTATAACACAGATAAATAACTATGTGGTTGGAATTGTGTATGTATTTGGAGTTTAAGTATGTTGATATAGTGTGAATGCACCAGCTGAGTATTTTCGTAATAATGGCAAATTTAGATATTTGTGAATTAGGAATAAGACCATTCCGTCACAAGCCATTCCTAGTTCTTATTCACCGTTTGGACCTCACACTCAGCATGTGTAGCTCCTGAATACCTCCGAATAATGCATATAATGGGCAGCTGTATACAATGTGGTCCTTGATTTGGATTTCCCCACCCTTGCAGAAAAGTGACTCCACTTAACCCCTTCAAGTGCATGTTATATGCAGTGCAGCCTCACTCCACATCTGTTCCTATTAAGAATGCACCCCATCTTTTGAGGTACGGAAAACTCAACTCCACCGTCTGGTCCCCCATAAGATGCATGTTAACGTCACACTCCGTTGAATGCGACCTCTATTTATCGGCCATTGGCCTGCTGTGCATTTGCTCCAAAGACTTCCAGATTGGATGACGCGAGATAGGATGGAATTGCGATGGTTTTTTTAATAACGCAATTTTATTTATAATAACGGGCAGTTGGTTGATTTGCGAAATTATCCTAGTTATATATTTTGTATCCAAATGACAAAATTATCTTATGAAAGTATACTACGAATCGCCTTTTTCATATAAAACGATATAAACTGTAAATAATTAATTAAATTAAATGTAATTAATTAAATTAAATTAAATGGAGAGACTTTAATAGTGAAAATATCTCGAAACATCTTGTAGAAACAACAGGGAGAGAAATAGGAAAAATTGAAAACGGAGATTTTTAGCATTTCATCTGGTATAGCGCACATACAATACTAAAGTAAAAACACCACTCAACCTCTTTTCCACATCCTTATTTGCATGAAAAGCTGCAAACGTATGTAAAACTTTTGGGCTGGTTTCAATATAATAAACAGAAGCAACTGCGCAGAGCTATATAAATAGATTTTTTTTTCTTATAAAATGTCAATCGAAAAAAAATTACATAAGTTCACCCATGTACACAGAAAAACAAAATTCCAATAATAAAATAGTCTTTAAATATTTAAAAATTTTTGCTTTCTTCAAATTAATTTGTTTAAAAAGTTTTATAAAATATAGAATCATGTTACATAAATAATCAAATCACTTAATAAGGTTGGCTGCGTGGCTAACATAAACTTATCCGTCCGTTAAATGTCCGTACCTCTCTCAACTGAATTCGTTGCAGAAGGGTACGGACTCAAAGAACTCACATAAACTCATCATCATCATCATCAATGGCGCTACAGCCCATTGTGGGCCCCGGCCTCCTCCAGCAGTCGCTGCCATTCCCCCCTATCCTGGGATGCACTCCTCCAGCCCCTGATGCCAATCACGTTTGCATCATTCTGCACCCCATCCATCCACCTAAGCCTCGGTCTACCCACGCTACGTCTTCCTTGGGGCATAAAATAACATAAACTCACAATGATAATAATAATAAAATGATAATTTGTATAGCGCCGTTTAAAGATGAAACTTTTCAAGGGCCCTCTTACTAGGAATTCGAACTCATTATTATTAACAGATTCGATTATGAAACCAAAAGCAAAAGAAGCCGGACTGACCCCGATAGGGGGGAATGGCAGCGACTGCTGGAGGAGGCCGGGGCCCACAATGGGCTGTAGTGCCATTGATGATGATGATGATGATTATTAACAGATTTAAAAAACTCTAAATAAATATTTCTATTTGTTGAGTGTTAAGATAGGAAGAGAGTGGCTGCAGCTATTAGATAAGGTACTTCTTTGCATCTGAATATATTCAGTAAAACATATTTGGTAATATAACCGAAGAAAACTTACAAAGGGAAGACGAACTACAAAAAGCCTTTATAAATATTCCAATATATGCTAGTAACACATTTGAATTTAGGTCTAATGTCCACATAACGTCATAAATTTTAATAAGATTTCCCATTAAACGTTGTCTTTATTTGTTTCCTAAAGCTGCACACGCCACCTTTTTATTTATCATTAAGAGATAGATCATTTCACGTCACAGAACTAGCAACGGCAAAAGCTCTGTCATAATACCCTGCCCTATTGAAATGATATGGAACAACCAATTAATTCGATGATAAAGAAATCGACCTTAAAGTTAGACTTCTCTCCAAAGATACATCTAGACACAGATTCGAAAGTTACATTTACATAAGACATCTCATTAAAAGACTTAAATATAAAGATATAAAACTGGAAATCAGTAGAACGTTAAGAATACTTAACGTATTGCCAGTGTAGACTTTTTAGAAGTGGACTAATGTGACAATATTTATGACTACCATAGATTAACCTAGCGGCTACATTGAAAATATGCTGGAGTCTAGAAATGTATGCAACTTCACCCTTGGATAACAAATATTTTATTTCAAACATAAAACGAAACTTTTGTTGTCGATCATGCATTATTGTTAGACATTTTATTACTAAATTAAATATTCGTTTTCCCGAACCGACATGAAACCGAAATAAAATTTATTTCATGATACATCAAACATTTGTATTATGCTATAACCCCGTCGAAAATTCAGAAAACAGAACGACAGGCTTTTTGATCGTGATATATAACATATATTAGGTCCTTACATATGAAATTGGCGTTTTGCCGTACTGGCAACTTTGATCTCAAATATCTTCTCTTTGGTTAGGAATTCCAAATTAAAATTTATACAGCTATTTACTCAAGTATTTGTGTTTCGAAAATTATAATTCATTTGTTTTTTCCTCAATTGTTTTTTTTCTTTGCGTCACTCAGTTTACAAAATGGAAAACTTGAAATATCGCGTTATTTACGAGTACGAGTTCCACCGTGGCACCAGTGCTGCAGAAACGGCTCGAAGGATTAATGATGTGTATGGCGACGGTGCCGCAAAAGAAAACACAGTGCGTTTTTGGTTCCAACGTTTTCGTTCTGGAAATTTCGACCTGCGGAATAAGCCTCGTGGACGGCCGGAGACCAAAGTTGATAATGAAGAATTGAAGGCTATTGTGGAAGCGGATCCATCGCAAACCACGTCCGAGTTAGCTGCAGGCTGCGGTGTTAGTGATTAAACTGTTTTAATCCACTTGAAGCAAATTGGGAAGGTGAAAAAGCTTGAAAGGTGGGTACCTCACGAATTGAGTGAAGCAAATCAACAAACGCGCGTTGACTGCTGCGTTGCATTACTCAACCGGCACAATTATGAAGGGATTTTGAATCGAATCATTACCTGTGATGAAAAGTGGATCCTGTATGATAATCGGAAGCGCTCATTGCAATGGCTGAACCCTGCCGAACCAGCCAAACCATGCCCCAAGCGAAAATTGACTCCAAAAAAGTTACTTGTGAGCGTTTGGTGGACTAGTGCTGGTGTCGTTCACTACAGCTTTCTTAAATCTGGCCAGACAATTACGGCAGATGTCTATTGTCAGCAACTGCAAACCATGATGGAAAAGCTAGCTGCTAAACAACCGAGGCTGGTTAATCGCTCTAGGCCACTGCTGCTTCATGATAACGCTAGACCACACACTGCACAACAGACGGCTACCAAATTAGAAGAGCTTCAATTGGAATGTCTAAGACATTCACCGTACTCTCCGGACCTTGCCCCAACAGATTACTATTTTTTTCGAAATTTGGATAACTTCTTGCAAGGGAAAAAATTCAACTCCGATGGGGCAGTCCAAACCGACTTCAAAGATTTTATTGATTCCCGTCCGAATGGTTTTTTTAGTAAAGGGATCGATGCACTACCTATGAGATGGCAAAAGTGCATAGATAGCAATGGTACATACTTTGATTAAATAAATATATTATATTAAAAAAAAATCAACTTTATGTTCCTCCCAAACAAAACGCCAATTTCATATGTAAGGACCTAATATTAGGTCCCCACATACGAAACCGGCGTTTTGCCGTACTTGCAACTTTGATCGCAAATATCTCCTCTTTGGTTAGGAATTTCAAACTCAAATTTATACAGCTATTTACTCAAGTATTTGTGTTTTGAAAATTATAATTCATTTGTTTTTTCCTCAATTGTTTTTTTTCTTTGCGTCACTCAGTTTACAAAATGGAAAACTTGAAATATCGCGTTATTTACGAGTACGAGTTCCACCGTGGCACCCGTGCTGCAGAAACGGCTCGAAGGATTAATGATGTGTATGGCGACGGTGCCGCAAAAGAAAACACAGTGCGTTTTTGGTTCCAACGTTTTCGTTCTGGAAATTTCGACCTGCAGAACAAGCCTCGTGGAGAAAGTTGATAATGAAGAATTGAAGGCTATTGTGGAAGCAGATCCATCGCAAACCACGTCCGAGTTAGCTGCAGGCTGCGGTGTTAGTGATAAAATTGTTTTAATCCACTTGAAGCAAATTGGGAAGGTGAAAAAGCTTGAAAGGTGGGTACCTCACTAATTGAGTGAAGCAAATCAACAAACGCGCGTTGACTGCTGCGTTGCATTACTCAACCGGCACAATAATGAAGGGATTTTGAATCGAATCATTACCTGTGATGAAAAGTGGATCCTGTATGATAATCGGAAGCGCTCATCGCAATGGCTGAACCCTGCCGAACCAGCCAAACCATGCCCCAAGCGAAAATTGACTCCAAAAAAGTTACTTGTGAGCGTTTGGTGGACTAGTGCTGGTGTCGTTCACTACAGCTTTCTTAAATCTGGCCAGACGATTACGGCAGATGTCTATTGTCAGCAACTGCAAACCATGATGGAAAAGCTAGCTGCTAAACAACCGAGGCTGGTTAATCGCTCTAGGCCACTGCTGCTTCATGATAACGCTAGACCACACACTGCACAACAGACGGCTACCAAATTAGAAGAGCTTCAATTGGAATGTCTAAGACATCCACCGTACTCTCCGGACCTTGCCCCAACAGATTACTATTTTTTTCGAAAGTTGGATAACTTCTTGCAAGGGAAAAAATTCAACTCCGATGGGGCAGTCCAAACCGACTTCAAAGATTTTATTGATTCCCGTCCGAATGGTTTTTTTAGTAAAGGGATCGATGAACTACCTATGAGATGGCAAAAGTGCATAGATAGCAATGGTACATACTTTAATTAAATAAATATATTATATTAAAAAAAAATCAACTTTATGTTCCTCCCAAACAAAACGCCAATTTCACATGTAAGGACCCAATATATAACATATATTTTGCCTCTTCCACAGACATTCGCCTTCTTTTACAGCTCATTTGATTGCGATGACTTTCAGCATTACAATGTGGGAAACTATTTTTGATTATCATCGTTTACTACGCCTTCCACTCGCATTTTTAATATTTATTTTGCTCTGTACCTACTCGTATTTGTTTTATTATTCTTCTTCGGGTCCACGCTGTCTCCAAGTGCACTTCTATATAACTCTTGAATTCATGTCGCCATATTATGTTATAAATTGTAACCCAACGTTTTTTTAATTGAAACTTCTATTGGCGCGGTAGGGCAAATTGGCCTGAACGTCACGAAAAGTGAAACGGCGTATTATAATATTATTTATTATTATTAAATGTTTTATTTATTAATAAATTATTTTAATATTAATAATTATTTATGATTAGAAATATTTAATATTATTTTAATATTATTAAATGCGTCATAGTATTATTAAAATTATTATTATTTATTATAAAAAATTAAAGAAATAATATTTTTTGCAATAAATTATTTTTAAATTAAAATATTAAATAATTATTAATTTTATTTTCAATTATTTTATTTTATATTTTTTAAAATTTTTATTTAATATATAATTAATATTTATTATATAATTATAATATATATATATATATATATATATATATATATATATATATATATATATATATATATATATATATATATATATATATATATATATATATATATATATATATATATATATATATATATATATATATATATATATATATATATATATATATATATATATATATATATATATATATATATATATATATATATATATATATATATATATATATATATATATATATATATATATATATATATATATATATATATATATATATATATATATATATATATATATATATATATATATATATATATATATATATATATATATATATATATATATATATATATATATATATATATATATATATATATATATATATATATATATATATATATATATATATATATATATATATATATATATATATATATATATATATATATATATATATATATATATATATATATATATATATATATATATATATATATATTAATAATTATGTTATTATTATATTTTAAATAATTACAATATAATATAATTAATTAATTATATAATATAATCATATTATTAATAATATAATAAAAATAATATAATAATGGATAAATAATTGAATGATTATTTAAAAATAATTAATTTAATAATAAATAATAACATAAAAACATTAATTTATTAAATATTAAAAAATATAAATTAAACATTATTGAGTGTATTTTATTATTATTAATATTATTATTTATTATTAAAATTATATTTTTTTTATTTGATTAGGATATTTTCTTAAATTAAATTCCACATAACATTTTTTTATTTGATTAAGAGAGATTTTCTTGGATTATATTCCATATACCATTTCCTCATCCTAAAAAAAGAAATCGTTAACAAATTAATGGAAAAAAAGCAATGCATAAAATCAACATTTTTTAGGAGCTAAGAAGTTTCACTTCTACCCGCGAGAGTCTCACGCGTCTGATTTTTTTTATTGTTCTGGCATACAATGTTCTCGTGTCGAGCAATGTATCAAAAATGAGTTATTCCAAAATATACGAACAATCTATCTTTCCACGATAAAATCGCCAATTCCATACATCGTCTCTTTTCAATAACATCATTGACTGTCCCACTAACCCTCAATATAACGCCACAAATGTCGCTACACTCGAGCAGATATTGCTTTTTGACATTTCCGGCTTAACGTTTATCTTTCTTCACGCCGTGCTTTACTGTCCATACCGTTAGACCATGTAACCAGTTACCGGCTACGATAACTTTTTTCCCTCGTTTGCTTGCTTCTAACGGTGACTTAAAAATTATAACATCTTTTTTCAATAACGAAATGCCTTTTATCCACATTTCCTATTATGTCATTCTACTCGTATTCCATATTCTTTTTCCAATCATAGGAAGAGCTTTTTTAATGCTTTAAGTAGGTTTAATTGCATTTATTATTTTTGAAAAAAAAACTATAAGCTACACTTGACACTAATTTGAGTGACTTGTCTGGTTGATTGAAAGAGATTGATAACCTTTTAGCAATAACAATAGTGTATAAATAACTGATTTAGAATTTTATGCAAAAATATTTCGTCAGTGATCAAAGGATAACCTGATAAATGGCGATACGTCCTAAAATACTCACATCTACGAGCTTATATCAATGAAAATTATATCAATGATAACCTGATAAATGGCGATACGTCAATGATTACCTGATAAATGGCGATATGTCCTAAAATATTCACGTCTACGAGCTTATATCAATGAAAATTATATCAATGATTACCTGATAAATGGCGATACGTCAATGATAACCTGATAAATGGCGACACGTCCTAAAATATTCACGTCTACGAGCTTATATCGATGAAAATGATATCAATGGTAACTTGATAAATGGCGATACGCCAATGATAACCTGATAAATGGTAATACGTCCTAAAATATTCACGTCTACGAGCTTATATCAATGAAAATTCTAATTTACGTTTGGTTTTTCCTTTAACCGGTCCTGCAGAACTAAAATACGTTTTTTTTTTCAATTTTTTTTGCCTCGATGCTAACAACGTATTCGTATAATGAGATTTTGCGCTTGATGTTTCATAGCATTTACTAGTTGCTTCACTCGGAATGAAATATATTCTTTGGTTACCAATTTAACTTTGGTTTGAAGCAACGCTTTATATGCATCTCGTGCTTCTGGGAATAAATCACTTACTGAGGGTGGAAAAAAATATATTGCTTTCAATGTAAAGTAATTGATTGTATAAACGACTTAAGAGAACAATATGTTTTCCCTTACTTTAAGAAATCAAGAATTTATTCATACCTCACAATTTATTTGGTAACTATTTCTCACCTCAAAAGATGTAAAAAAAAAAAGTCTGCGACTTCCCTACAAATACTTAAAATAAATGTGTTCGTTTTTTCTCAGAAAATATGTTATTTATCCTTTCTACACGTTAGTTATTTTTATTTTTGCGACCCCTCCTGATATTTTACCGAAGCCTCCCTGGAGCTCACAGGTTGAGCAACGATTTATTTTATCAAAAGCATAACTTATCACTTTTATTCTCAATTCTAGCGTACGGTTGTCTATTTTAAAAATACAGGTATACCTTATTTAAGTCAATTCATAAAGACTCTATTTTATTATCCACGCCGTTAAAAACTCTATGAAATCATCTCTTTTATCTCTCTCTGAAAATTTTCAGCGTTTTTATCATATACTTACGCTCCACTCAAGTAGATATTGCCCTTCCTTTCATACATCATCCTTCACTGCCCGTGCCGTTCGACTCTGGAGGCAGCTTACATCAGCTGTTAGTCTTGCACCCTCATTAGATTGCTTCAAATAACGACTTCAAACAACGAAAAATATTGTGTACATATCTGTTGAGTACCATGCTTTCTATTTCTCCCATAATATTTGTCTTTACGTATCCCTTCCTTCTCTCAGTCATTGGTGATTTTTAAAAGTAACGTTTACTTTGTTTTTTTTTTTTCATTTCTTCATTCTTCCCTTTCGATTCGTGTCATATATTTTAAATATTTTTTGTGTGTAACTTTAAACCTTCTGAACCAACAACATCTAAGCCAACTATTAGTACCTAACTCATGTGTTACTCTTGTATTGTTAGTTGTATAATCGTTAACCATGTCTCGCATTTGATATCGGACTGTTACAAACTACTCGGTTTTATAATGAGAATATCAAGAGAATTTAACAGTACCGATATCCTTCGAAACTTATATAATTATCTAATTAGAACCAAATTAAAATATGCATCTTTAGTTTGGGCTCCTCATCAGCTCAAATATAAAAACGATATAGGACAAATACAAAAAAAAAATCAGATATCTATGGTACAGAACAAAGGGCGATTATACAAAATATACTCATGTCGAACTTCACACGGTGTGTAACTATAGAAGCCTCGAAACAAGAAGGCAAGAATCTATTGCGATATTCCTACTTAAGGTTTTTCAAGGTTGCTTTAACTTTCCTACGATTCTAGAAGCACTAAGTTTATATGTTCCAAATAAATATAGCCGTGCAAGGAATCGCCCTCTGTTCTACATACCAACTTACAGGACGAATATCATGGCTAAACACTCAGTCACTCGTGGTATTGAGATATTAAACCAACTAAATAACACTGTTGATATATTCTCGGCACCGCCTAGCAGTAAGAATCCTGGCTGATATTCTTCCTGACAATAAGCTAATACTAGAAGCAGGCTCTGTTTGTGTAACATGAGAAATCCGTGCAAAGTGAATAAAAAAATTTAAAAAACAGTTTTGAAATAACTTTTTTAAGTGATGTTGTGGAAATAGTACGGATACAGAGTTTCAACTTTTTGAAATCAAGAAAAACTTTTTAAGGACAATTATATTAATTTTTCAAAGGCAAAATATATTTAGAAAAACTATTTCGAGATTTTTAACTAGAAGTAGGAGAAACATAACCTTATAATCCTTGCTTTTAGCTGCGTTCATTTTATTTAATGGGATCAAAATCACAGTGGAAAATATTCAGCATGGCTTTCCAGAACTCGATGGTAGTGAATTGGTTACTTAATATATTCAACTGAAATAAATTAAACAACGTTCTATAGTACGTTGTTTCATTGCTAAATTTAAAAATATTCTACATTTCGTGGGAAAAAAAGTAGTGTTAATATCAATTATAAAAACTGCTGAAATTTAGGCCACTTACAGTGTTCAGCAAAGTTTTTATAAATGATATTAATACCTTACAACGTGGGTTGACTATCCTTAAAATATCACTTGTTTTAAATTATTGGTTTTGTTGATTATTAGTTGAATTTTTTTATCAAGAATCATGCTACTGAGATTATGAAATATAATTGTGAATTTACACTTGAACTTTGTGCAATGAAAGGTGGCATATGCATTGGTCTATGGAAAATTCTCTCAGTCTAGTAAGAAGCCAATAACATCCCCTTTTTATCTTAATTGCTAATTTAAGAAAATTCTATTTTATTTTATTTTTGCTAAAGAAATCACGGCCCTCCGGTATCAGCCATACGAATACCTTGCGGCACTTAAAGGGTTTAGGAAGTATTAATGGGTTGGAGAAGAGCCTTGTTCTAAAAGCACGTTAAACCGATATCTTATGTGTTGCAGTATGGATTGGAGTTTATGCGCTCTACTAAGTTATACTCGTATGGTATTCAACAATATGTTACTCGTATTCAACAATATGTTACTCTTAGCGCTTATTACCCTTAGCGGTATTACCCTTAGCGGTTACCCTTAGCGGTATTCAACAATATGTTACCCTTAGCGCTTGATAGCTTATTTCTAAAATTGACTATAGAACGCTGATTTATGTAATTTAGACGTGCTTTATTTTTAAATCATCACAAAGATCCGTATCGTGAATGTTTCGTCCATTGCGATTCTAATTTTATTCAATAATTTTGGTATAGTAAATTAAACAATAATTATAAAATTATAAAAATGGGTGATAAAACCAGATGCAACGATAGATGACTTCGATATAATATGAACACTTAAAATGAATCAAATTTTTGCAAAAGAAAAGTATTTCATATACCCTTTTACCAAATTACGACAAATCAGTGAGTTTTTTTTTGTATCGACAAATCTTTGTGTCGACAAATCAGTGTTTTTTGTGTCGACAAACCAGTGTGTTTTTTTGTGTCGACAAATCCTTTGTGAACTAAATGTTTCTAATTTCAATGATAATTTTAATATGTTTTCGATGGAATTTGATCTGTCTTCTGTTTATTTAGAAGGACTTTATTCTTATGACTGTTGTTTAAGTATTTCTAATTTTTTTTTGTTTCATTTTCTGAAACCCTTGTCCTAAGGATGCAAATGCTAGTTTGATAGGGCAGCTTAACGTTTATCTGGTTGTAAAAATTAAAAAGCGTAAATAATTTAAAAAAATACTAAGTAGATAAGAAAAAACTAAATTTTTCCATAAAAATTATAAATGAATTAAAAATAAAACACCTTTATGGAAGAATTAATGTGTATAATTCTTTCTCATTAGCTTAAACTAACCGCTCTCTCATTATCAACTGCAAATTTTTCAAAATAATTTTGTGACCATGTTTAGTTTTGTTTTATACGGTTGCTTGACAATGAAATTAGTTTTGAAATTGAGTGTGCCATAATATTGTACAAATTATTACTGGGATTTATACATTGTTTTCATTTTTATTGTACGCTATACAATTTCATAACTCGGATACTATAATTTTTTATTTATTTAACACTTTTATTGCAATCACAATTTGGTGGGTTTATTGCCAGGCGTAAATCTCTTCCAACCAACCAGACAAAATAAAATTAAGCAAGTTACATGGTTGTTTGAATCATTTAAATAACTATCCATCCCCATGAAATCCATAAACACATACGTAAACAAGATATGCCCACGAACTCTACAAAGACGGACAATCACCCGAACATTATTTTTCATATAAAGTGAGATATCAAAAGCAAATGAAAGGATGGTGGAGAGGAAAAGAAAATAATAATTGGCAATGAAATCGGGAAAAAAAAATCAGGTAATCATTCAGTTTTGATGATATTTAAAAGTTGAACATTGGTTAAACATAACATTTAAAAACATTAGTTATTTTAGGCTCGTTTATTGAGCCTAAAAAGAATTAAAAACATAAAAATAATTATAAACGTTAAATTTATATAGCTCCGTTTAGACATCTGACTCTCTTAAAAAGTATTTATATAGCTCCGTTTAGACATCTGACTTTCTTAAAAGGTTTTTATATAGCTCCGTTTAGACATCTGACTTTCTTAAAAGGTATTTATATAGCTCCGTTTAGACATCTGACTCTCTTAAAAAGTATTTATATAGCTCCGTTTAGACATCTGACTTTCTTAAAAGGTTTTTATATAGCTCCGTTTAGACATCTGACTTTCTTAAAAGGTATTTATATAGCTCCGTTTAGACATCTGACTTTCTTAAAAGGTATTTATATAGCTCCGTTTAGACATCTGACTTTCTTAAAAGGTATTTATATAGCTCCGTTTAGACATCTGACGCTCTTAAAAGGTTTTAATATAGCTCCGTTTAGACATCTGACGCTCTTAAAAGGTTTTTATATAGCTCCGTTTAGACATCTGACTCTCTTAAAAGGTTTTTATATAGCTCCGTTTAGACATCTGACTTTCTTAAAAGGTATTTATATTGTGCCGTTTAGATATCTTACTCTATTATAAGGTATTTAAAAAGCTCCGTTTAGATATCTGAGTTTCTTAAAAGGTATTTATATAACTCCGTTTAGACATCTGACTTTCTTAAAAGGTTTTTATATAGCTCCGTTTAGACATCTGACTTTCTTAAAAGGTATTTATATAGCTCCGTTTAGACATCTGACTTTCTTAAAAGGTATTTATATTGCTCCGTTTAGACATCTTACTCTCTTATAAGGTATTTATAAAGCTCCGTTTAGATATCTGAGTTTCTTAAAAGGTATTTATATAGCTCCGTTTAGACATCTGACTTTCTTAAAAGGTATTTATATTGCTCCGTTTAGACATCTGACTTTCTTAAAAGGTATTTATATAGCTCCGTTTAGACATCTGACTTTCTTAAAAGGTATTTATATAGCTCCGTTTAGACATCTGACTTTCTTAAAAGGTATTTATATAGCTCCGTTTAGACATCTGACTTTCTTAAAAGGTATTTATATTGCTCCGTTTAGACATCTTACTCTCTTATAAGGTATTTATAAAGCTCCGTTTAGATATCTGAGTTTCTTAAAAGGTATTTATATAACTCCGTTTAGACATCTGACTTTCTTAAAAGGTATTTATATAACTCCGTTTAGACATCTGACTCTCTTAAGAGGTTTTTATATAGCTTCGTTTAGACATCTGACTTTCTTAAAGGTATTTATATAGCTCCGTTTATACATCTGACTCTTAAAAAGTATTTATATAGCTCCGTTTAGACATCTGACTTTCTTAAAAGGTATTTATATTGCTCCGTTTACACATCTTTCTCTCTTATAAGGTATTTATATAGCTCCGTTTAGACATCTGTCTCTCTTAAAAGGTATTTATATAGCTCCGTTTAGACATCTGACTTTCTTAAAAGGTATTTATATAGCTCCGTTTAGACATCTGACTCTCTTAAAATGTATTTATATAGCTCCGTTTAGACATCTATCTCTCTTAAAAGGTATTTATGTTTTATCTGGATTTCGGGTTAGTTTATAAGTTTTAAAGATAGTAAGAACAATATCAAAATCAGTCCGGCACTCGTAATGATAAAAATTATTATCGTAAAAAGTGTTTTAATTTTCATTCTAAGCTACAGAAATTCAAAACGCACATACAGTATTTTAAGGGAGAAACTCGTTATGAAACTTAGTTTCACGAATTTGATAATATTTTAAAGTATTTAAATTTAATATGATAAAATGATTATATTAAATTTAAGTACTTTAAATTTAATATAATCATTTTATCTTTACACCAGTATAACAAAAGTTTAATTCGTTCCCAGATACAAACGCTGTAAGGTGATACACTTTATTACCTCAAATTATCGCTCGCATCATGGGGGGCTGTTTTAGAACTGAATGTAGCAATTAGGATAAACTTTCAGAATTGGGATCATCCATTGTTTGAAACGACAAACACCTTCAGTTGTCGAGAGTTGAGGACTAATTTGTTCGAGGGCTGCCTGGAATCCAACCCACTTTGAATCGCAGTCCTCTTCAGACATTATAAGGGTTACAAGAGAATTTATATCATATTATTTATAACTCAGAATGATTCAAAGTTTGTAAAATAAATTTCTGATTTTTTTTAAGTTTTGACTTGGTGCTTCTCTGTATTGTAATAAAAAGGATGCTTTGCTTCTTATTTCCTCTTTATAATAAGTAAGTAAAGTTCAAGTATATTTTCTCTATATCGCAAGATATTTTGCTTCATGTAACAAAGACAATGATACAACAGGTGGTATTTTTTTCAACAAATCAATCACAACTTTTCCAAAAAATATTATTATGTACAGTTGTATGCTATAGTTTGGAAATTCTAGGATGAGTCCTGTGACAGCTCACAAATTTACCCCAATACAACCTTATGGAATGTATTTACGTAAACAACTTGATATTTATTAGAATTGAGGCTTATATTAAAGTTGATAAAATAATTAAAATTACTGAACATCGTTACAAGGTTGTATTGGGGCCAATTTGTGAGATGTCACAGGACTCTTCCTAGAATTTCCGAACTATAGTGTAACCCTTGTTGTACGGAAACAAAGCCTAGACATTGAACGGAAGTAATAAGAGCGATATGTGCAGAAGTTAACGAGTCAAGAGCTGTGTCTTCTCCCTGGCTCCATCCCAACTCACTGTCTGCGAAGACTGTTGAGGTCGGCTCTCTCGTCCTCAGGTTGTAGGCTCTTCTGTCCCAGACTACGTCCCCTAGGCTGTGCCTCTGCATCAGGTTATCTTTTCGCATCACCCATGAATTCTTTGGTCTTCCTCTGGTTGTTATTCGGAGAAGAACGTGCCCATACCATCTCAATCGCCTCTCCTCCATCTTACTGTTGATGTCTGTAACACCTAGGCTTCCACGAAAGCGTGAGTTTTTTATTTTGTCTCTTAGCACCACACCAGTTGACCATCTTAGCACGCGACTTTCAGCAGTTTCTATTTTCCGGGAGTAAGAGTTATACATGGTCCAGCATTCGGAGCCATAGAGGAGTGCGGGTCTGACAATCGTTTGGTATCAAGAGCTGTTTATATGGACCAAAAGCGTGAACATATGTCTTCTCTTCACAACCCCAAAAGTAACGATAGTATTTATGTATCTCGTAAGTACGAGAAGCTGCTCGAAAATGGTGCAGTTTTTTCTACCAAATGCATGTAATCGTAGCTATTATATTTATGAATAATCTCTCCCATCAAACTTATTTTAATTGTATAAAATTATTTAAACAACAAAATGGTCTTATATAGTAAAAAAAAATAACAATTTATAAAGCACCATTAAGAAAGCAGACTCTCGAAACGCTCAGTCCTCTTAAATGTTCACTCAAACTAAATTAACTCAATAGCTCATTTTCAAAATATCTTAGATTAAAAAAAAATATTGTAACTTCCTCCCTCTTTCTGCAATATTACACGTAACCATCTTTCGTTTCTTTCTCAGTGTTTAGACTATTTATTTAGTTGAGTTCTCGAAATCTTCCTCGGTCAACATATTCTTAGTTGTGGTGAGCATGACTGCATTTAGTAAATCCATGACAATCTGGAACATGGCAAATTATTTGCTTCTACTTTCCCAGTTTGAGCCATGATGTAAGTAATAACAAACTGCATGTTTCTTTGATTAAATTTATTCTCCTTGTTGGAGCTTAACTTCTTGCTCCAGCAAGGAAATTAAATCAAAGAGATGAGGAACTTTTCAATTTGTTCTTCCTTATGAGCCATGATGTACGTAATAATAAACTACATATATCTTTGATTTATTATTTCTTATGAGCCAGGATGTACGTAATAATAAACTACACATCTTTTTGGTTTATTCTTTCTTATAAGCCATGATGTACGCAATGAGAAACTACATATCTCTTTGATTTAATGTATTCTCCTTGCTGGAGCTTAACTTCTTGATATTTTCAGTTACTTCCAGCTTCTTCAAACTATGTTCATCTATTCTTGTGATATGTCTTAATTATGAATTATTCTCTTCAACAGACGTGTACAAAAAATCCTTAGGTGATTTCTGCCTGTAGCTTATTTGACAGCCAATTATTTAGTTTGACGTCATATCTTTACTATTTCAGTTGAGATATTTCCGCTGAAGCCGTGTTTAGTGTACTTACCTAGAGGGAGTTTTTTAAAAGCCATATTCAGTTACTCTTTTTCTTCAATGTTTAAGAAATATAATTTATATTTCTGTAAAAAATCTTATTCTGATAAAATCTAAAATTTGTATATGACAATCTGCGTGTTCAATGTAATTGGTAAAATCCCGTTTTTATGTATTTTATATTTTAAATTCTAGTTATATTAACAGATCACAATTTACCTTTCCCTTCCTGTGCTAAAAAAATCCGCACGTTCCGGTGCTGGTATTCAATACACACCAATACACATGTAAAAATGAGCGATTTAAAATCGATAAAAAATAGGTATATTCATAGCCAATCGCTTAAATTTGAAGTCAAAAGTGATAATAATTGAAATTTAATTGCTGAAAACATGAAAAAAACATCAGCCGACGTTCACACAACGGGCGATGCGACCACCTCAAATAGCTGCCCGAAAGCTACTGAAGCAAGAGAAGCGAGCGAACTGAGATTCTATTTCTTTCGTTCCCATATAGCGAAGTAGAGTGAGACGTGAATAACGTCACTTCCTCACCCATAGCGGGTTTTTTTTTAATGAATATACCTACATCACACACTGGCACACATTTGATTGTATTGGTGAATTTATTCTCGATTTTCACAAAATATCTGTGATGTGGCCGATAAGTGCTAATTATTATTAATATTATTGTTATCATTCAACGCGTAAATGTATTACGGAGGAATACCTAAAATCTGAACCCAGTATTTATTATATTCATAAAGATATTAAAGTTTTTAGAAGCAATTTGTACTAGTTACACATCACAGGGAAGGAAATGTTAACAATGACCATGTGATAGTAATCGCAATCGACACAAATGTCTGAATAAATAATGAATTTCACATTTATTTATCATGAATATTATTGCATTTGTATGACTCTCTTCAACATAGTTGCATTAGGGGACGAACTTGTTGAAGACTTGTTATACACCTTTATTATATTCTGCCCATTAATCGTGTCTTAGAGAAAGTTGGAACGTCATAAATATAATAAAATGACAAGTGCAGTACCGATTAGAGAGTAAACATTTCACAAGGCACTTTAATTTGGAAAACAACACCACTATTATTATTGAAAGATTGAAAATATTACATGTATTAAAATAAGTTCGGAAGATTGGTGGATACTTCCATTAAGTTGAGTACCTCCTTGCATATCTAAAATGGCAAGAAAAACATATGTGGTAAGAAAACTGCAAAAAAAACAGATGATATACCATTTGGAAAGCCTTGACGATCTTCTGATATGCGATAATTACACAATGAACTTTAGATGGAGTGAAGTGTTTATATGCAGTGTTCATATAAATACAATCATTAATGTTGATAATTGTTCCCAAAAAGTGCTGTATTCAAGTGCTTTCTGAAGTCATACACGTCACCCATATATTTAACACTAAGAGGTTAAACATCCAAGCTATGGGACCAGCAAAAGTCTTAGTTACTGCTGATCGGGCATAACTCCTTGAGCGTAAGAAGCAATCTTCGTTTTTTGATATGCATTATCTGATTTATTTTATGAGTTATAAGCTGTTCATCATTACTAGAACGAATGGCGTTAATTGTAATTTAGTTTTATCAAACACTGTTTATTCCACTTTTTTGTGACGGTATAACCCTACCGGTTTCAAGGCTTTCACCTCATCTTCAGGGGAGAGCAAACAAGACTAAATGATGTTCGAACTAGTACCGATATACACGCTTCAACGGTTGGAAGCTGGGGGGTGAGGGAGGCACGGGACAATTTCGGCCAAGAGCGGAGAGCTTTTTGGGAAATAACTGTTCAACAGATGTTCCGATCGGTGTACTGACTTAGAAATTTCTAGAGCCTCTAATCTGTCCAATTTATTTCCGTTACCACTGATATGTAAGAATTTGGCATTATCGATAGAAAAAGTATGATTCTCACGGTGACAATGATTAGCTAATTTCAGAATAAATTAGATGATTTGTTAAGGCGGATTTGTGTTCACGAAATGTCACTAGGCTTAGCCTGAATTGTAAATGAAAACAAATGAATAAATAGGTTCTGTCATTTAACCCCACCCTACTGTATCAATTCGAATACTTTGTTGATTTGATGAAGATGGTATTAACTTTATTGATTTGATGAAGATGATATTAACTTTGTTGATTTGATGAAGATGATATTAACTTTATTGATTTGATGAAGATGATATTAACGTTTAAGTTCTGCTCATCTTCGGAGCAACAACTTTCAAGCAGGAATACAAAAGATACCAGTACAATAGATATATTCATTTTAATACCGAAAGATAACAGTATGCAAACTGTTAACCTGATGGACGTCCTTTTTTGTTTTTTTAATAACGTGAGGAATTGAATCTGAAACACTGGGACGTAGTAGATATGCATGAACTGAGAAACTAGTATATATGCATGAACTAGTAGTAGATATGCATGAACTGAGAACTGAGAAACATGTGGTGTTATTAAGGATGAATGTTTGTATAATGCCAATATACTAGTACATTTAGAGTGAAAAATAACATTATTTTTATTTTAATAGTTACAAGGTGACAAAAGGTCAATATAAAATTATTGAAAGTCAATACTAGGGAAACTGTATTGTATTATATAAAACTTTCATTGTATACAGTACACCATGGTAGGCTTATTGACATGGGGCAATCTCTTCCAACCATCGAGAAAGATGTTAAAGAGACCTTAAGTGAAAACCAGACTGGAATATATTTTGTTAATAAAATCGGGGTTTGAACGGGATTTGAACCCGCAAACTCTGGGCTGGGAGACAGTCATCTTAACAACTAGGCTACGGTCTAAGCCTACGTCGTATTAGGGATTCGTGGTAAAGTAAAACGGAAAGGTAACAAATTAATGATATTTTGAAATAAAGTTGGCTGACGGGTGTATTGACATGTGATAATATTATCCAACCAACCAAAAAGTTGTTTTTAAGAGGTTTTTAGTAAAAATAGGTGGAAAACTGTTTGGCCAAAATCTGGGTTTCAACGGGAATCTAATTCACAGCCCCTGGGCTGAGAGACAGGTGTTTTACCAACTAAGTCACAAGGTCAGGTTAGAAGTAAGATAAACATACAAAACTGTACGAGAAAATATACGAATACATATGAGGTGAAATCAGTAAAACGCCGTTTATCATCGAACGTGTTGGTAATACTACTGCTGACCTAAAGATACCAATGGATAAACTCGTACCAAGACGAGAATACTTTTCAATTTTGGATAATACTCATGATTTTCGTAGCATGGTTGGTAATACGCCTGTTTTTCGTTACGGGGACTGCATGATCGACTCTCGTTGGAAAATATATTATTTTAAATCCTTCTGGTTTTAACTCCAGATCTCTATGACCTCTATACTATACATGTGGTTATTACAAATTACAACATAGCAATAAATCCGGCAGGTAAAAGCGTTGTAAAATAAAATAAATAAATAAATGCCCCGAAAAGGATCGGGTGGTACCTCTATAAAGGTTTTTTTACAATTAAGGGTTGAAGGCTTTTCTTTCGATAACAAAAAAAACTCAGCCTGATTTATTTCCATACAAACATCTAACTTATTGATTGTGAAAAATTTTAAAGTTGTATTATAATATGAAGTTGAACCTAAATGCCTCGGGTGAGAGATCAGCTCCTTATCAACTGCACCACGGGGCACGGCATTAAGTCCCGTTCACGTGCTATCCCACCCTTACACAGCGATTAACAATTTACCCTTAACGTGCTAATATATATACCAAGTCGTGACATTGACTCATATTGGAAAAATCAATATGAGGGAGTTTAGACCTTTTATTACTATTTCATAGCCGACATCACTTCATATCGATTGACTGCGTCCCAAATTCACCGATGAAATGAATATTATATTATGTACGGGTATCGTCAAATTATTTTTTTTATTTTCTTCAACATTGGACACGAATAAGGAAGGGGTGACACGCACACGTTTCACTTACTTCGTTAATTTTAATGTAAATTTCTATAGAATAAATTTTAAATTAATTATTATTATTGTGAAGAGCTCCGTGGTCTAGTTAGTAAGATGTTTGACTTTTACTCGGATGCTTCGAGTTGTATACCCGATGGAACCAAAAAAGAAAATTAAGAAAGAGTCCGAGCCTGGTTAAATAATTCGTCTAGTAACGATAATCGTTCGTCCCAATAACGCGATGTATTGTTGTCTCTTTAGCGAATGTCCCTTAAAGGTATATGATGATTATGATTGTTGATAAATAAATAAAACACGTTAGATCGCAATGCGGAAAGAGAGAGTTAATAGTTTATTTGATAGTACGTAGGTATTTATAACATTTCAGAATGGGCGCGGGAGTGCGCCCGCGATATGATTCTACCTCGCTCCTGTGAATGCAGAAATGGTCAATTGTAGTATTGTAGGTAACAATCTATTTACGGAACCGGCGAGACAGCGTTGTGCGTTTTCTCTCTGGTATGTAGTGCGGTCCGCTCGCTACGGGATGACTGGCCGGCGGGTGATCTTTGGACTTGAATGGACGGCGTATGTACTTTGGACTGTTTATTTAAGTTTGTCGAGGAATGCAAATCTCATCGGTCATTGACCGTATGTATGCGACAATATTCCGCGACGACCGTGGATCCCTACACCTCTTTACGTGTGGTATCGCTTACAATATTTGTAATGAGGCGCATGCCCGTACGGTAACGCACTAAACTACCGTACAGAAGGTTACCGGTTCTTTCTCTGCGCTGTGCTTTTCTTCTTGAATGACACAGGATTTTTTTCCGCCTAGTTTTTTGGGATATAAAGATACCTATAACTTTGATCATATTTATTCTTTAAAAAAGCAGAGAAAAAAAACATGCCGGTGTCAATCGTCTCACCTCAGTGTGATATCACATCCATTACAGCGATATGGCTGGCGAGTTTTCTGTGTGCAACGGCCACTCACTAAAAAAAACATGCCGGTGCCAATCGTCTCACCTCAGTGTGAAATCACACCCAGTACAGTGATATGGCTGGTGAGTTTGCTGTGTGCAACGGCCACTCACTAAAATAAAACATGCCAGTGCCAATCGTCTCGCCTCAGTGTGATATCACATCCAGTACAGTGATATGGTTGGCGAGTTTGCTGTGTGCAACGGCCACTCACTAAAAAAAAAATATGCATGGCACAGCTTTGATTTCAGTACTACGAGGCCCAGCAACGACGATCGTTCCCAATATTTGCAATGACGAACTGCAAGTTTCATGCCTACTTTAGTTATTCTAATCCCAAAGGTTCAATTATAGGGGCCAAAGACAATATTGTTAACAAGGAACGCACTTCAATATGTCCGAATTAGCAATTGGGATATATAGAAAAGAAGCATAAAAAAAGAAAATAATTATATCACTGATCCCGCCAGGAAGAAAACAAGATGACACATCAAAAAAAAGCTTACAACAAATTAGTCAATAATGTATTCTCCTTCATTATTTACAACTTCTTGCCAACGTTCTACAAGTTTTTCAATGCCTGTGCGATCAAAACCATCCGGTCTTAACTTGAGGAATTCGTCCAACCATGTCCGCAATTTAACGTCATTATTGAAGGAATCGCCGCGCAAATTGTTCGAAAGCGACCGAAAAAGGTGGAAACCGACGGCGCGAGGTCTGAAAAATATAGAGGGTACGACAAAACTTCCCAACTAAGCGTTTGAATGACATTTTTCGTAATGTTGGCGATATGAGGGCGGGCGTTATCGTGTTGCAGAATAACGCCATATTGCCAAACAGGCCTTTTTTGTTAAATTGCAGTGTTGAGCCGCTGCATTTGCAGAATATATAGCTCCGCGTTGACTATCTGATTGCGTTCAAGTATCTCGTAGTAGATGACGCCTTGCCAATCCCACCAGATGCAAATCATTGTCTTGCGCGGATGCAAACCTTGTTTCGCTCTGGGCGTTGCTTGTTGACCATAACTCACCCATTGTTTCCGTTTCTTCACATTCACATAAAGGCACCATTTTTCATCACCAGTAATGATGCGGTAAAGGAACGTTTGCTTATGGCCAAGCGTAGCTTGATGACGCGCGAGCAAACCAGCAGAAATTGTCCAACGTTGATTTTGGTTTTCACTCATAACATGTAGAACCCAAGTGCCGAACTTCTGGACTTTTTCCATTGATTTAAGATGGTGGTATACAGTCATGTGACTACAATTCATCTGCTCAGCCAATTAAATGGTGGTTTGAAGAGGATCTTCATGAATAATATGGTTTAAACGATCGTTGTCGAAGTCCACTGATTGTCCGGAACGCTCCATGTATTTTAGGTCGAAATTACCGTCGTTGAAACGCAAAAAGTATCGAGGAGCTGTCCTTTCATTCATAGCATCTTCACCGTACACTTCGCAAATATTGCGAGCAGCTTTGGCAGCTTTATTCCCTCGATTGAACGTGAACAGGAGGTGTCGAAAATGCTCACTTTCGTCTACTTGACATTCCATTTTGAAGGCTTGTAATCAAATAAAATAATATATGTAACGTAAAAGCAAACACAGTATCTTGTAGATCAGAAAATTTTCTAATGAATGACGTATAATTTTAAGCATTTTGTTTGACTTTTGGTGCTCATTTTTAAATTTGAAAAAAAAAACGTACACAACTTATGTTAACACCTAATATTAACATAAGTTGTGTCCGTTTCTTTTTTCAAATTAAAAAATGTGCACCAAAAGTAAAACAAAATGGTAAAGGTTATATGTCATTTGAAAGAAAATTTTCTGCTCTACAAGATATTGTGTTTGCTTTTATGTTCATACAATACATAGTGAAAATAAAAGTAAGATGTCATTAATCAAAGGAAAATGATGGAATGTTGGAGAAGAATGAAAAATCAAAGGAAAAGGAAGGGATGTTGCAGAAGAATGAAAAATCAAGAATGAAACGTGTTATATTAGACTTGGAATTAAGAGTTAGCTTTCAAAATTAAATGGTTGCATACAATAGCTATCAAAAGTCATTCCTAAAAAGATATAAATACTTTATAATTCCTCAAGTTTAATAATGATAACAATAGTTGGACTAAAGATTTGCATAATTACGAATAAACCATTGACAGATAAATCAGAAAGAAGAAGAATAAAAACTCTTATGCAATATAATACATTATTTGATATAACATCCCACTGTAAGAGAACAATCCGACTTTTATATGGTTTCTCATCTTGGATACAGTCTCAGCTTTAGCCCATGGATATCGTTGAACCCTCCCGGAAATGAATATATTGGGCAGTCGTCCACGATGTCATCGGTATTCTGGACTGTTCAATATGAGTATAAAATGTCACACTTAGAATAATAATAAAATAGTTAACAGGAATAATTTAGAAAAATAAACAATTATTTATAAGACTATATTAGAAGCGTATAAAAACTTTACTTATAATTTTTTAAACTTATTAATGAGTATTATAGAATAACAAACAATTATTTGTGTGGACTATATTTGATAAATTGCATATGTATACATCCTCGGTACTGTAAATTCTCGATATGTTTTATTTTTTTTAAAAATCGCGAGTCCAGACCGATGACTCACTAAGTGTTGTTTTAAAAATATAGAAGTTAAAATATTATAAAATACAAACGGTTAAAAGTAGGGTTATAAAATCTCTTATTCCTTCTGCGAAGTCACAAAAACACCGCTGTTCTTGTTTTTAAATAAAGGGATGGAATATTTTAAAATACAAAAAAGGTAAAAAGCGAGGGTAATAAATCTCCTTGTGCCATTGTCTCAAATACCGCCTGTACCTGGGCATGATTCCTAGAAACTTCTTTCGATGACGTTATGCTAAGTGCGTCTTATCTCCACGTTCTGGACATATTTGTCGCCACGTGTGTTACTATGGGGAGGGGAATATTTCTCCCCTCCCCCGAGATTG
The DNA here is from genome assembly GCA_949825065.1 of Odontocerum albicorne. Classification (NCBI taxonomy): domain Eukaryota; kingdom Metazoa; phylum Arthropoda; class Insecta; order Trichoptera; family Odontoceridae; genus Odontocerum; species Odontocerum albicorne. Next base: position 4,224,417 of record OX463853.1, on the reverse strand, counting down.
TCTTTAAAAGGGGGAGCACGAGCTCCCCAGGTCTTTTTTTCCATTTGGGACGCTGTGCTAGACGGATCTCCTTCACGCTCCTCACGCTGAATACGACCTGCGCTGTTCATCAGGCTGATAGCTGCCAGAATTATTCGCTGCGTTTCCCTGCCGCATATATAGACGCTTCAGGACTATCTTGCCATTTTGGGTGAATATATCCTTTATTTGTGTTTAATGCTGATTTCGTGGACGGGACCTTCTGCCCTGTCCTTGCTGTAGGAAATTGCTATTCTATACCCCTTTGTTTGAATTATTACAACACAACCTTCGAGCCACCGATTCGGGAACCGAACTATTGAATTAAACACGTTTTTTTTCCTTAAGCTACGCTCAAGGTTTTTTTAAAGTAAACCGTTTATATTATAATAAACTTCTTTGTTTCTAAACTTATATCTCTTTTTAATTGCCCCCCTTGTCCTGGTATAAGATTTGAGAGAGAGTTACTCAGAATACAAATAATCCAACGAACTCCTGAGATCAAAGAGGACTTGCCCCTTTCGCACCTGCTGAGCCGAGCGGCGTCACACATGGTAAGATTGTAATGTGTTAGAATTGATTTACGTAATTAAAGGCGTAAATTAAATTAGTTTAAATAATAGGAAAAGGTGTGACATATTTTCAAGAGTATCTTAGAATAAAAACTGATTATTTTCTTGAGTATATTTATAATTTTCATAAAAACAAATTACTCAAATTAACAAACACAGCCTAGAATATAAAAATTATGTCCTCCATAAAATTAATAAGCAGTATTTAAGTAAATTTTATTAGAATTAATTGTTATTGGACATGCACCACTTACGATCTCGACTTCTAGTATGAAGTTCCACAAAATAGGTAAATTTTATCTATATTTTGCTTATAAGATTGGAAAAATATCCTACTTTATATTGTAACATAATTTGTTTTATCAAACACTGTTCATTCCAAATTTTTGTAATGGTATAACCCTACTGGTTTCAAGGCTTTCACCTCATCATTATGTTATGCTGCTTGTGCTTCCCTAATGATGAGGTGAAAGCCTTGAACCGGTAAGGTAATACCGTTACAAAGAAAGTGGAATAAACAGTGTTAGATAAAACAAATTACAATGTCTTTTAACCTCAACAATGTTAATGCCTAAACTATAAATAATATATCCTACTTTATAAATATATATTGAAGCTAAGACACTGTTTGAAAAACGAGCATGTCAGTTTGCATACAACATAACCTTAAGCGTCTTTTTTTGCTTATTTTCTCTCATTGTAACCATTTGCGGGGTATCCTTTCCAAAAAATGTATCAATGGTACCCTCACTACAAAAAGTGGGTCTCGCTAAGAGCAATATTATCCGCATTCACGCGCTGAAGTTCCCTGTAAAGAAGTGTGAATCTTCTTTTCTGTTGAACAGATGTGTGAAAATCTAAGAGTGATCGTATGCTTCAAGTGCCAAATGTGAAGAGTTTTGTTGTATTCCTCACAGTGTGTACGAATGGAAAAATATCTCCGGATGACAATTTATTCTAATTCGAACGATTCATCTTTGTTGTAACGGCTGCGTATAGTTAAGTTAAACAGGTCATGCTCCTGATCCCATTTTGACTACTTCTCAACTATGGTTAGCTTGTGACAAAGAAGGACTGAGACTACAAAGCAATCCACAGAGCCTAAGCTGCCCTAGGAGTCATTTCATTATCTTCTATGTGGAAATGCGTTAGTTTCTCTCTGCGGATATACCAACAATATTTTGTCATCGGCAGGTGCTCCACCTGCAAGGGAGGTTGACTTTTATACTGCTGAGAAAAAATTGCACCCTCTTATAGGCTTGCCTCACAGTTTTTGTGTATACTGTTTTTTTTTTCACTTGATAAGTCAATTTCGAAGGCACATTTTACAAATTTACATTGCACATGTGTATATAGTAGAATGTATTTGGTTTGAACTACTCATATTGGAGGTATTCCAAGTAAATGCTTTATTTTTTGTAACGAAAGATGACAAATAAACAAACTGTCTTGGATGTGTGCTTCAAATAATAATTTTCGAACTAATACCGAAGCGGGGATTATTTGGCGATTTTTTAAATATATGGACAGGGACGTGGAATACTTAAACAAACGAATAAACGCTGTAGAAATGCATGCACTTAGAATACATGGGATTGTTGAATGTTAGAAATAGACGCCAAATTCACATAATGTCTCTATTGTATAACATCCTTAACTGTCCCGCCGCACCCTCTTATCTCGCCGAAAATTTTCAGCGTCTTTCCAATCATGGATTAGCGCTACGCTCAAACAGAGATTGTTTATTGGCCTTTCCAGTTCACCGCTCCTCTTTCTTTACGCCGTCTTTTACTGTCCACGCAGTGAGACTCTGAAATCAGTTACAAACCAATATAAGACTCGCTCCGTCCTTGGCATGTTTTAAGAAGCGACTGAAAAAACTCTTAATTTCTAGTCAGTAAAAAAACTCAATTTTTTCCGTTACACGTGTAGTCATCCCCTTAAGGTAAATGACACCAAATAATAATTGAACGTATATATAGTATGCAGGAAATGACCAGATCTGCCAGTTTATAAAACCAAATATTAATTGAACGTATATATTAAAAAAAAAACAAACCATATTTTACCTGTTCCGGAATAATAAGATAAACATCCGGCAGCTCTATACTGTATTGTATTACACTTTCACTGTATGGTATAAAGGGTGGGTTTATTGTTACATGAAAATCTATTCACCCTTACCAGAAAGGTGCTCAAAAAAACTGAAATTAATAAAGAGCAACGAACACTTTTTAAAAATTTGAGTACCAAAGATTTTGAAAAGTGTGGGAACAAAGATTTTAAAACATGTTATTTTAAAATAAAATAGAACCCAACTTAATAAATTACCCTAATAATTTTGCACACGCTTTATTTACATAAATTTGTTAAATATTTTTATAAAAAATAAAGTTTTATATGTTGGATTATTATTTATTAATAAAAATATAAAACTATATTTTTTATTTAATTAAGAGATATTTTCTTGAATTCAATCCCCCATAACCATTTACTAATCCTAAAAAATGTAAAAATCGTTAACAAATGGAAAAAAAGCAATGCATAAAATCAACTTTTTCTAGGAGCTAAGAAGTTTCACTTCTACCGCGCGAGAGTCTCACGCATCTGTTTTTTTATAATAATTTCTTTATAGTGTCGGTTATGCATCAAAATTATGAAAAATGTAATCAGAGAAAAAATATGATTACCTGCTAATGCTAATCCTAAGGTTACAGAAATCTCTGAATTCATTGTGAACAAAAAAATTAAAAACCTAAAGGAGTTTTGAATTAGTAATTTCAACTTTTTTTCACTAGTTTGTGTTTCCCTATTCAGAAATAGCCCATAAAGCCATTAAACGAAGAGTTATGGTGCAATGTTATATGACCATGAGCGTGCTCCATAAAATTTTAAATTCTTTATATTCAGAAGAGATAAACCTGGTTTATGAGATAATATTTCGACTCGGACGTGAACGCTGCAATTAAGGTATAAATAATTCCTATCATTTTCAGTTTGAAGTGTTCCATTTCAGAGACCAAGATCAATTTTCTTATACTAAAGCAACATTTAAACATGTGACTGTCTGAGGAACGTTGTTTTATACACATCTGTATGTTTATTATGTTTCTTCTCCTCTCTTTATATGACCCATATATTATGACCTCCAATGAATAAAAAGCTAACAAAATATTTGTCTAACTAACTCCACTATCACTTTGTAGAACTCCAAAATCAATATATATTTAAAACACCAAATCACTTGGTTTTATTTCACTTTATTTTTTACAGCAAGATAGTTGACAAGAACTGAATTATAATATTTATTTATTATATAATATTTATATGTGTTGTTTATGTTATTTGGGTTTATGATTTCACTGTCAAAAATTTAACCCTAAACAACACATGTACATATAAATATAATGCAAACTTCAGTTTTTGTTAACTTGCCGGATAAAATAAGTGTTGAAATGTATTGTGATATGAAAAAAGTGGAATGGAGCAAAGTGACAATGTTTTAATTATATCTCCATAGTAAAGTTGGAAAGATGTAGAGTATGTCTGGCAACCTAGGTGTTCAATTTTCCTGAATATGTTTATAAGAATAATTATATGATATTGTATAACACTTTCGTAGTTTATAGTGAAGCCTGACAGGTGTATTGGCATTTGGCAAAATCTTTAACTAATCAAATATATATTAAAACTAGCCATAGTATAAAAACTGAGTGGGACCCTTTTTATATAAAGATCTGGGTGCTTATAAGAAAAGAACCCGCAATCGAATTTGATTTTCGACGGTACTAAAAAAAAATTACAAAAAAGGTCTTGTTACAATACACACACGCGTTAATCAGGTGTTCAATTTTCCTGAATATGTTTATAAGAATAATTATATGATATTGTATAACACTTTCGTAGTTTATAGTGAAACCTGACAGGTGTATTGGCATTTGGCAAAATCTTTAACTAATCAAATATATATTAAAACTAGCCATAGTATAAAAACTGAGTGGGACCCTTTTTATATAAAGATCTGGGTGCTTATAAGAAACAAACCCGCAATCGAATTTGATTTTCGACGGTACTAAAAAAAAATTACAAAAAAAAGGTCTTGTTACAATACACACACGCGTTAATCAGGTGTTCAATTTTCCTGAATATGTTTATAAGAATAATTATATGATATTGTATAACACTTTCGTAGTTTATAGTGAAACCTGACAGGTGTATTGGCATTTGGCAAAATCTTTAACTAATCAAATATATATTAAAACTAGCCATAGTATAAAAACTGAGTGGGACCCTTTTTATATAAAGATCTGGGTGCTTATAAGAAACAAACCCGCAATCGAATTTGATTTTCGACGGTACTAAAAAAAAATTACAAAAAAAAGGTCTTGTTACAATACACACACGCGTTAATCAGGTGTTCAATTTTCCTGAATATGTTTATAAGAATAATTATATGATATTGTATAACACTTTCGTAGTTTATAGTGAAACCTGACAGGTGTATTGGCATTTGGCAAAATCTTTAACTAATCAAATATATATTAAAACTAGCCATAGTATAAAAACTGAGTGGGACCCTTTTTATATAAAGATCTGGGTGCTTATAAGAAACAAACCCGCAATCGAATTTGATTTTCGACGGTACTAAAAAAAAATTACAAAAAAAAGTCTTGTTACAATACACACACGCGTTAATCATTTGAAAGTGTTTTTTACCAGATCAATGTGGCAGTTTTTCGAACACGTTATTTGGCAAACTGTAAGTTACATGCTGACTATAGTAATTTTTCACTGATAAGTTTGGTTGGATCAAGTGCAGGGAAACGGTGTGATAGTATTTATGTAATGCTATATGAATAAATCATAATTAAAAAAAATTGTCTTGTTAAAAAAATTTGAAGTTTATATTGTCTTTCTATTTTAACTCGAAATAGTATATTTATATATCTTAAATTACGTTCCGGAAAATACTTGCCTATAAAACTGGCAGATATAAAAAAAACGAAAAATGTTGTTATAATGTACAATTTGATCAATTCGTAAAAGTGTTGACACAAAATGAATAATTTCTTGTTGATATGTCACGTCGCCTTTTACTGTTCATGCCGTTAAAATCCAGAAAGCGAATATAAATTATTACTTTTCCTTTTTTTGACAATCTCCTCTTCCTTATACTGGCCATTGATGACCTCCTTAATGTTTAACTTATATTGTTATTTTGATACATTTATTTTTGTACATTTATAATGAAAATCTTTTTCATTTAAGTAAAAAAAAACTTTCAATCAATTGTATGATAAGGAAGAACAGATTATTTTATTATTTTAAGTGAAAAAAGCATTTCATTACTGTAAATATGATGATTTGCGCCAATAACAATTTGAAGAAAAATATATATTGTGAGAATGTGTAAGAAACTACTGTAGTACGATATATTTAAGGATTTTAAGACCATTCATTCAGATATGTGACTATAAATGAATGGAGAATTAAGTGCGAGTACGTGGGACACGTTGAATGAACGAGAGACATGTATATTTAAGTCAAGGTTTGTATACGAATTGCAGAAGACACTCAAAGAAAACATTGTCGAGAGTCTTCTCACCCAATCTACACATGTATGTATGGCTTTCTTTTATATGGATTTTATAAAGGTGACTTTCTTTCAGAAAGTGGTATTTTTTTATTCTGCATGTGACAAACAATTTTTTGAACAGGTTTCTTTTGTGGATTCAAAGTTAAGTGGGTATTTAAACATAAATATATACATGTTGGCAGAAGCCTTATTGCCACCAGATAACTCTCAAGACTTTCACCATCTGGTGAGTAAAGGTTGTTTCCGGTAATATGATGTCCTAGATTAAATTTATATGGTTTAAGGGGAGTAACCGGATCCTATTACATATTTTGCCAGCCGGTTTGCGGTATCATTTTTGTGTGTACCCTGGTGAACGGGAATCTACACAAATGTGAGGAGATTTTATTCTCAAAGACAAGAAGAAAGGCTTTGATTTCATATAAAATAAAATGAGCACCTTAATTTGACAGGTTTATAAAACAGTGTTCTAACGACACTAAGATAATCAGAGAGTATTGCAAAATCGTGATTATTAGATGAGAGACAAAAGCCAAGCGCTTTCTTTAAGAGATTGTCACTTTAAAAAACACCTGTACAGTAAATACACTACAACACGCCATTTTCCGTTTGGCGTTGGCAAATATATAATGCTCCAGATTAAATTAAATCAACACACATCCTTAGCCTCTTCTACATCCATAAACCTCATACAACTCCTACGATCTCTTTGAATTTCTACGTTTGCTTTTTCAAAATATCATGCACTCAATCCAACTTTTTCTGATGTGCCTTACACTTACATTTTGTTATTCCATGCGTAAGATACAGCCCTATGTCTTGGTCTACTTTCTGTTTGCCGATGTGGTGGTATGTGTTTTGATGAATGTTTACATAAATCATGTTAGTATTTATACTTTTTTACACTAAAATATAAATATGTATAACTTTGATAATCGAAATGTTCCTGCATTATTAATTAATAAAATTAAGAAGAAAATTAATTACATAACATATTTGTTTGATTAGTCTTATTTCATTTTTTGGTTTCACATGTCCAAACCATATCAGATCCTATACAGTGAAATATCAAATAAAGTTAAGTATTAATACATACAACATTTTAGTATTTGTACACAAAACTGTATGGAACCCCATTTAGAAATACTCGTATCTCTTTTGTCAAATTTAATGCAATTATATTGAACGGTATGCAAACAAAACCAATAGTTGTTGACCTAGTTATTTGAATACAGTGGAACCTCTCATAACGAGCACCTCTCATAACGAGTAATTCGCATAACGAGCTAAACAGATTGTGAAAAAAATGCTCCCTTAACGAGCGACATTTCACATAACGAGTGACGCAGAAAGGGGAAGTCCCATCTTCACGTCACTCACTTGTGAGCCGGGACTTCCGCGCCAGTGCGCCAGTCTCTGGTTAGCACTCGTTCCGCTAGCACGTTAGTGTCACATGTGATCACACATTTTTCAAAACTTGTGTTCAGACATTATTTGTAATTTTTTTTGTGCAAAGTTTAATAACCCTTGCAAAAATGTCCCTGAAGAAAAAGCCACAAGAAGACAGCCATAAGAGAATAAAAGTAACTGTAGAAATGAAACGTAAAATCATTGAAAAGCGAGAACGAGGTGTGAGCGTGACTGATCTAGCGCGCACATACAATCGGTCTACATCAACGATTTGCTCTATCCTCAAGAACAAGGACAAAATTAAGAAAATAGATGCTTCAAAGGGAGTGTCAAGAATGTCTACGAAACGGTTACCTATTCTTGATGATGTTGAAAGGTTGCTTCTCATACGAATAAACGAAAAGTAATTGCAAGGCGATACTATTAACGAAAACATCATTTGTGAGAAGGCGAAAGTTATTTTCGCCGACCTCGTTAAGACAACCCCAGAATCATCAACTACCGAAATAGAAGTACAATTTCAGGGAAGTCATGGATGGTTCGAGAAATTTAAGAGAAAAACCGGCATGCACAGCGTTGTAAGGCACGGTGAAGCAGCAAGCTCTGACACAAAGGCAGCATAGAACTTCATCAGCGACTATAAGAAGCTCGTAGATTCTGCGAGTTACCGGATTTTACTTCTTGTAAAAAAGAATGATTTATTTGTCATAAATAAAAAACAAGTTATTTCGATTTTTTTATTGTTTTTTGCAAATCGAAATCGCATTCCGGGTTGTTACGCTCCTTAACAATTTATAAGTATGTAATTTTATTTGAATAAACGTTGAAAATAAAAAAAATGAGTTTTTTTTTTCGGCATGGAACGCATTATCGTATTTTACATTGATTTATATGGGAAAAATTGTTTCGCTTAACGAGTGTTTCACATAACGAGTAAGATTCTGGAACGAATTATTCTCGTTATGAGAGGTTTCACTGTTGTGTTTATTTGCTTTGCTTTCATTGAATATGACCACTGAGCTTAAAATAATCTAAAACTCATAAAAAAAACAGATATCCATAAACTGTTTGTATTCTGAAAACATGTAATACATGTATATTCATCAACATCAACATCATGGCATGACCTATTAAGGGGGTATTCTCATTTCATGGGCCGAAAAATCGACGATTTAAAAAAATAAATTTATCAGTGAACGATAATTTTTTAATTTTTGTTTGTTTAGACATTTATTTATCTTTCAAGAACATTTTCAGAAAATTTCATGATGAAAAAAATAACGTTTTTGTTGTTATTAAGTCGAAAGTAAAGCCGCCCGTACATGGAGGGGGTCCATTATGCCCATAATTGTGGATGTTGTACAAGTCTGAAAATTAAAAATAAAATGTTTCACTCCAATAGCATGTGGCTATAGCCGGTACTAGAATAATTAAAAAAAAAATATTTAGAAAAGAAATGGCGGCTTAATGAAATTAAAAATCGTTTTTTTTTGTCTTTAGAGGAGTGAAAAAAATCTAAAAAATGAATGGATTGTAATAATTCTAGTACTTGCTATAGAAAGAGATATAAGGCAGAGAATAAATACTTATTTATTAAAATCGGTTAATTAATTTTTGAGTTATCATGGGGAATATTTAAAAATGAATGATTTTTCAGGACACGCGTTTTCAGTTTCAAGTGCGATTTTCACATGAATTAAAGCAAATATTTTTAATTTACTGTTAATCAGCAATTCTAGGGCTATATAAACTTGTTTAAAAATCCCAAAAAACTAAATATCAATTCATCATTCCAAGAAATCCTATTGGACGAGAATTCTCGGAAAATAAGTATGCTGCCATAACAATAGACGATCCGAAAGCTGCGGAGCCCTGATCATTTTTCGACCAGCGCGCTCGACTATAAACCCTCATAAATTTGCTCAAACTTTCAAGACCTTTGAAAATTTCTTACTGGAAATGATTCAGAAAGGATTATAAAAAAATAAAATGAAAAAAAAAATAAAGAAGGCTGAGAGAACATACCATAAATGTATTCCATACTGGTCACGTCACGTCCATCCCCCTCGCCAGGTACACTTTCCTATTATAGACTCTCCACTCTACATTAATTTAGAATTTGATAATTTGGATGTGCCCCATTTATACAGGTCTCATCATATTCTGGTTCTCATATTTCTCAACTTTCAATGAAAATTTCTCAAACAATCCCCTTCTATTGGTCCATCTCTACCTTGTTCTTCATTAATTTCAGATATTTAAGTCTTTGGAAACTAAACAAATAGGAAATGATTAAAAACGAAAAACACTCATCGAAAAACAAACATATTAAGAAAAAAACAACACAAATAACTTAATATACTGCAGATACATCGCTTCAGAAACTGTCTGGATATTTTCAATGTGAAAGGACGATTCCTATCTTGTCGTTTTGATAGCCACATGGAATTTGCGTGATAAAACCACATAAGGACTGGTCAATATAAAAATGACCAATATGTCATAAGCAATAATTAAAAAAAAATTACGAATTGAGGGATGTATGAAGGTTGTCTTTATTGATTTTTTCATATTCATAAATTAATAATGACCTCTGTAGTTTATTTTGTAAGATGCTTAATTCAATTCCCACTGAAACACAAAACCGATAAATTCATGTCATCGTCAGGCTTTCATCAAGGATGCATCGAAGGGCGAAAATAGTTGGATCCAAGTTATATAATTAAAATTCACTAGATTTGTTACTTTTTTATGTAATTGGCTGCTCTTATTCAGCATTTCATCCTGAAAATTCAATGAAAACATTTTATTATTTTTGTTTATATTTTGATCATTCTTGAGGTTTTATTTTTCTTAATATCAAAGGGTGCAAACAGGTAGATCAATTTAATGTTATTCATGTCTACAAGATGCGTTATGTTTTTTAATAAGCTGCTTTAATAATTATTTAATGCAGCAAAAATATATATTTTTTTTAAATATTGTTGAGATAGTTCTTGAAGTTTATTTTTCCACATTGATTCTACAAGATTGATTCTACAATCTTTAAAAACCTTTTTATTCTGATATGGCGTGTAAAACGTCCGTCAACCACCCAAGGGGTTGAGGGTTTGATTGTCGCTGATAGGGCTTTACTCTTGTTTTCACATAGGGACTCTTAAATATAAGCATTCATTAATGACGACCTCCATGACCTACTTGGTAATAGGGTCCATGGCCGATATTTGAGGTGCATGGTCGCATAGTAATGCATTACACTTACTCCTCTTGAATAGAATAGGCATTTTTTCTGCCTAGTATTCACCTGACTTCCGACCTAGAAGTTGCGGGTTCGTTTCCCAATTGAAACAAATATTTTTTAAAAAGGATTCCAGTCTAGTATTAACTTAAGGCTTCTTTAATATATTTCTGGTTAGTTGGAATTAATTGACATATGGGAATCAGACCTTTAGGCTGTATTGTATACAATGAACAATAAAAAGAATATCGTTTGGGATCAAAAGAGATTGCTGTTTGGTATTAAATCCATTTGGTTAAATTATTTGTGACATTGTACTACAAATATCACATTATGTTGTAAAATATTCGTTTTGTTTAAGATAAAATTAACTTGTATTATTAACTCACACCATATTTAACAACAAGTGATTGTAAATTACTCAAGTTAAACTTCAAGTCAGGAACAAAGTTCAATTCGAAGGACCTTCTAGCAAATGAAAAGGTTTATCTTGAAAATAAAACCCTTAATAAAAGATTAGAGGTACAATACACGTCCCTTAGTATTTTGCGTCCCCCAGATTTTCGTTACTAGTTTTATCCTCATTTCAAGAGTAACAAAGTCAAATCGACCTTACTGTAGTGTGAACCTTTTCAGAAGTGGCATTGGGAAATAAATAAAAAGGTTAAAAGCAAATCTTTCTATTTACTGGATAAAAGTTCGAATCGAACATTAGGGATACATTTACAGGATAAAATCTTTCAAAAAGGCTTCTTTTAAGTGAAAGAAAAACGTTTTCTTTGTGACGTGTGTACTGTGGGGAAAATAAACATTTGATGTAAATTAATTCACCCGGAGACCTCGTAAATCAATAATTTGAAATAACTGACCTTTTCAACTTAAGAAAAGTTTACAAAAACTTTTAACAATTCAAACAAGATAAAACCTGATGCTTTGTATAAATTTATATTGAATTTCATACGATATTAAATATTCCTCCCTTTTTTGAAATATCTCATTTTTTAATAGAAATATTATCACTTGTGTGATTTTATTGGTAAAACACCTGATTTCTAAACAAGGAGTTGCAAATTTGCTTCCCGCTGGTATCCGATTGTTTAAAAAAGATTCCTCACGATTTTTATTTCAGCCAAGTTAAAAATCTTTTCGACTTATTGAAAGAGATAAAAAAATGGAAATTATTCCGCCAGAATATGTTGTTTACAGCATGTATTTATTTATTCAACACTTTTATTACAAATACAATCATGCGGACTTATTGCCAGGTGGGAATCTTTTCCAACCATTTAGACAAAAGTAAATGAAGCAAGTTATATGATCGCAAAAAAACATTCAAATGACTATCCATCCGAACGAAATCTATGAACACATACGTGAGCACACACTCACAAATACGGGCAATCACCCGAATATTCCCTTTCATATATATTGAGATATCATCAATTAAAGGAAAAAGAAGGGATGGAGGAGAGGAGTGAAAAAAAAACTAGGAATGAAATACTCGTACGTTATATTACTGACCAGAAATTAAGATTTTTTGACGTCGCTTCTTAAAGCATGCCAAGGATGGAGCGAGTCTAACATTGGTTTGTAACTGACAATACAGTACAATATTTTATGAGGTTTAACGAAGAGTTTTACCCCTTGTTTGACGAAGCTAACGTACCCAAGATAGTCAATTTGATCGACTAAGCTAGCTTGGGAACTTATTCTGCATGTAGAACACAGTCTCTGTTTTAGAAGCTTTGCTCAGCAATCCAATGGGTTGTAACAGAGTGGAATACCTCCCTAAGGCACGTCCATGCCATACAGACAGCTGAGATGAAAATGTTGAGATGGATGTGTGGTTTCACAAGGCTTGACAGGATCCGAAACTCCTACATCCGTGGGAGTCTAGGTGTACGCGACATCTCTGACAAGATTCAAGAGAGCAGGCTGCGTGGTACGGACACGTCAGCAGAAGACCGCCAGAGTATATAGGAAACAGGGCGCAGACACTTAATGTCCCTGGTAAGAGGTCCCAAGGAAGACCCAAGCGCGGGTGGCGCGAGGCGGTTGAGTGGGACATGAGGGACGCGGATATCGCTCCGGAAGATGCACAGTATCGGGCGAAATGGCGGCGAATTATTGGAAGGGCAAACCCCACCACCATGTGGGAATAATAATGCCAAGGAAGAGAGAGAGACTAATACGAGTCCACCCTTCAGGTGAGTTGGCTCTTTGAATGGCACTCTATAAATTTGTCATTTTATTGTTCTTATTATATACTAGGTAGGTGAAGTTTTCGGCTACATTAAAACCCAGGTAGTTGCAATTATCGATTACTTAGGAAACTACGTTGATGAAATCTTCGAATTACCAGATACCCTAAATTCGGTAAATACTCGTATATGAGGGTTGTACTCGTATATTGAAAAGTCTATATGTAAAACTACAAACGTACATACGTTATTGAGTTTATGAATTCGGCGGTTCATCATGAATATCAAAAGTTCTTGGTAAACTACCACCATAAAATAAAGTTTATGGTTACATATTGCAAATTTTCCTTTGTAAGTGGTGTTAGTCTTATATAAAATTAACCCCAAGTTTCTTTATACAGTATCTTCAGCGCTCATTTAGTCTAATATAATATACCTCAAGAATGTTTCGCTGGTGCCTTAGTCGAGTTTCTTTTTTGTTAAAAGAGAGCTTTTCGAAGATTGCGAATTCTAAGATTTTCAAGAGTTTCTCCGGTGCGAGCTTTCAAATTTTATTCAGGATGTTTGAAGAATAATGACAAGAGTTTTTTTTTCCATTTTTGTCGATTATCGATTTTTTTACTCATTTTATTTCATTTTTGTAGAAATAAGTTGAACATATAAAATTACGTTAGAAAACATCCGCCATCATAATCATCATAACACCATATAAATATCGAGGTAGGCAAAGATAATAGTGTTGATATTTTAACAAACCTATTTTAAATACTTTTATTTTTTAAGTCATCCCACGTTTTTGTAATTTTTATTTAACTTAATATTATTTTTATACAGTAGAACCATTCCATGATTTCTTTTTTTATTTATGCTTTCTATTACATGAACTGTTGCCTTGTTTTTGAATTACAATTTTGCACTTCATATTTTCCACTTCTTTTCCTTTCTTGCTGTCCTATTTCACAAAATATTTTCAATAAAAAAATATTTGCTTCATGTTTTTTATCACATCTTTCAAACTTATTTTGTCAATTTGATTCATAAGCTTTTTTACCTAGAATAAACCAGAAATCAAACGATTTCTTAAATTAAAATCATACTAAAAATAAGAGAGAGAAAGGACACTCAACACAGGTCACACCACCAAAATCATCAATGTCTTTCACAGAGAAACGTTTCGTCTGCCGACTTTAAGGGAATTCCCATGTACAAGGGTGGAACAAACAACCAGATCTACTCTGGCTAAGTCCCAAAGGATGTGGACAGGTTTATGTTGACCAAATATTGCCGATAGTGTCGCTTCGGAGAATATAAACAAACCACCCCCACAACACAGAGATTGAGAATTTTAGATGAGATCCTGTGAGACGTGAGGTATCATAGAAATTGTTATTCAATTATTGGATGGTTGACACTTAAGATTTATTTGGCATAACCTTTGTTATGTTTTATTCGAGGCGAGATTTTTTGTAATAAATAAATTGAAACATGAAAACGTTGTTCGTCTTTTTTCCATCTCTTTTAAACCTTTGGGGTTTTCTACTTTATCGTATTATTTCTCAATCACGGGTTTTTAAATAAAAATAAATTTAATTGAAATAATAAACTTAGATTGGTAATACTTATTTTTAAATAAAAATGAACGCTTGAAAAACTATTTTTATGAGAAAATTATTTCAATTGAACACGTATTTAGATGTAAGAAAAAAACATATATCAATAACTAAGCCATTTAGTGAAACTTCTCATCCGCATGGCGCCTAGTAAAATAAGACAACCACCATGGCATTGTTGGAACGACGCTTGTCTTTCATCTGTGGGTTTTGGGTTTGATTCCCGATGGTACCCAAAAATAAGTAATGAGTCCCATTCTAGTTTAGGAGTTTTTTGGTCATCATACCTTTTTTTACGTATTAACCTTTCCCTTCTGGTGCTAAAAAAATCGCGCACTCCGGTGCTGTGTATTCAATACACATGTAAAAATGAGCAATTTAAAAACTAAAAAATAAGAATATTCATAACCAATTGCTTAAATTAAAATTTGAAATGAAATTTAATTGCTGAAAACTGTGTATGTTTTACCTCGAAGGAGAAAACAACTGCGAACTGAGATTCTATTTCTTGCGTTCCCATATACCGAAGGAGAGTGAGAGTGAACCGTGAATAGCGTTGCTTCCTCAACCATAGCGGTTTTTAGAATGAATATACCTACGTCACACACTGACACACGTTTGATTGTATTGGTGAATTTATTCCCGATTTTCACAAAATATCTCTGATGTGACCGATAAGTGCTAATTATTGTTAATATTATTTTTTTCATTCAATGCGTAAATGTATTACGGAGGAATAACTAAAATCTGAACCCAGTATTTATTATATTTATAGAGATATTAAAGTTTTTAGAAGCAATGTGTACTAGTTACATATCACAGGACAGGGAGGATTAAAGGTGCTCTAGCACAATTTTCCTGTCCATACACTCTATTTCTTTGTATTATATATCTATAAATAATAGTGGATTCGATACAGAGTTTGAGTGTTCTTGAAGAAAGTTTGCTCTCTATAAAAATATTTTAAAGATATATATATTTATTAATATAGAGGAAACAATGAAAGTGTCTTTATACGAATATCTTACGCCATATAATCTCTACTTATATAAAGGAAACGGCACGGTGGTTTGTAAGTAACATTTTACCCAATAAAGAATCAAGTGATAGAATTTAATATTTTTATGCCCATTATGTTAATTTTCACTTTTTAAATATATATATATATATATATATATATATATATATATATATATATATATATATATATATATATATATATATATATATATATATATATATATATATATTAATAACTCAAAAGAGATTCCTCTCACAATACCTACTTGTTAAAGCTTTCACAGGTCAGTGGGCACAAAATCTCTTAAGTTATCTGAAAGAAAAAAATGTTGGAAAAAATCAAGCGTCATTCTGTTATAAAATACTCTCCCGTCCGTGTCAGTTTCAATCTTAACAATTTAAAAGAACGCAATTTATGAGTTTTTTTTATATAAAAAATATTTTAGTGGAAATTAAAAAAAACAGTATTTTTTTTTGCGATGAGAAAAGGTTCGTATTCAAAAATTTATTTTTCATCCATTAAAACTTTTCAACATCAAGTTTGATGTGATCATAATTATAAAGCTTTCCTGAAGGTCATATAGTATTAAAATTGAGAAAAAATATTTAACAATATATTATTTTGGTATTCCATCAATGACCGCTAATGTGTTTCTATTTTTTTATCCCGAAGTCCTCTTCAGGCAGAATGATTCCGTTTTGTTATGAGAGCAATGTTTAGTCAGACTAGTGTCATATCAACTAATTAAACATGCTTCCTCAGGATTAATTATCTCAAAGATGTATTTGTGATAAACGAACGGAATTAATATTATATTGCTTACAGTTAAGGCATTTACATTGTGGAGGTTTAAAGACATTGTAATTTGTTTTATCAAACACTGTTTATTCCACTTTTGGTAACAGTATAACCCTACTGGTTTCAAGGCGTTCACCTCATAATCATGGGAGCACAAACAAGTATTGTTTATGCTCCCTTGATGATGAGGTGAAAGCCTTGAAACTGGTAGGGTTATACCGTTACGAAAATGGGAATAAACAGTGTTTGATCAAACAAATTACAATGGAATTAGTGTTGTTAAATTCATAAAAATGATTATTTTGAAATAATTTAAAAAAACTTATAAAAATTAAAATGTTTGCTTCAATAGATCGCGCACACTTCCAATCTGGGTGGTATATAGTAACATAACACTAGTCTGCCCTAAACACTGCTTTAATACAAACCGGGATCACTCCACCTGGAAAGGTAAAAACCTCGAAAGATAAAGAACGCTTGTAGTGGGGATTAATGTAATGAGGGAAATACTATAGTATATTATTATCAAACTTATTTCCTTTGTAGGTGGCATATCAGAGGAAATATCACGAAGGACAAAACTAGCGTGGAGCTCATTTGGACGTTTAAACAACATCTTCAAAAGTAATCTCCCAACATCCTTGAAGCGAAGGGTTAACAACCAGTGCATTCTTCCAGTACTTACGTATGGCTGCAAGACATGGACGCTCACAGTAAAGAACACACAAAAGCTCCAGACCGCATAAAGGGGCATGGAGAGATGCATGTTGGGATATGCTAAAAGAAACCGTAAACGAAACACCTGGATTGGAAATATAACAAAGGTAGAAGACGTTATAAAGGTGTGCAAAAGAATGAAGTGGCAATGGGCCGGACACGTAGTTAGAATGACAGATTCCCGATGGATATCCGAAATAATCCAATAATGGTACCCAAGAGGCATAAATAGGTCCAGAAGAAGACCGAAGGTACGCTGGTTAGATGAAATCCGGAAGCATGGCAGCATCACATGGCATCAAAGAGCAAAAAACCGAACTACTTGGAGTCAACTTGGGGAGACCTTCATCCAGCAGTGGATTGTCCCTGGTTGACAATGATGATGATGATTATTATTAAACATTCTTATACGGAGTTCCACAAAGTTAAAACCGAAATATTTGATTAATTTAAAAATTACAAAGTTTATTTCATATATCATATATATATATATATATATATATATATATATATATATATATATATATATATATATATATATATATATATATATATATATATATATATATATATATATATATATATATATATATATATATATATATATATATATATATATATATATTTTTTTTTTTTTTTTTTAAAGAAAAGCTATGACCGAAGTCGTAGTTATCCTTATACCCTCGAACATCAGGCGGAACAAGGGCCTATGTCGTTCAAGAAGAGTAGCATAGCGCGGGGTTCGAATCGACGACCTTCCGCATGGAAGTCTAGTGCATTACCGTGTGGCCATGCACCTCACTATTTATAAAAAAAATATTTTCGCACATGTGTGTGAAGAAGGAGGAAACAAAAAAACCTTACCCAACTTCAAGCCGAACAGCGAAAAGAAACCCTACAACACCACATCCTCGCTTGGACCGTGAAGTTCTATAAAAGTCAACAAAATCACAGCAATCCCTTAGTCGCTGCACTGGGGGCTTACGAAAGTAAATCCGACCAACCTTTCCGTTATAAGCACAGGCTCCTGAAGCATTATCTGTTGCCTGACTAGTCCACCTACAGTATTGGCTGGGAGGACCTATGTCTGAGTGAATGTGATGGAATACAAGTAGCCTGAACGAGTGGACTTGTTCTTGCTAAATATTTAGTTGGAAAAAATGTTATCGAATCATAAGTAGTATGTAGGTGTTAGTTATTTCTAAGAAGTCATATATTAAGGTTATAAAAAAATTGCAATAAAATGACATGTAGGAAAATAAGATTAAGCAAGTTCATAAATTATAACGTATAAATAAGATTAGTAAAGTAATACATTTGTACATAGGTAAATGTACAAATATATTACTTTATTGACAAATATTTGTACAATATATTACTTTGTTTGATAAAAACAAATAAAGGGTTCTACTCCCGAGTTCGAGCGCCCTTGAGGAGAGTTTGCTCTCTAAACGGAGCTTTATAAATTGTCCTTCTATTTTAATTATGCATAAAACAACGACTGAAATTCGGAGACAGCTAGTATAATTGGTAATTTCATACAAATATTTATTTAAGTGTAGAAACAAGACAAACAGCTTTTGATGCTTGCTATTAAACCTTGTTACCAAACTTTTGGTTCTGTCGAGCTAACATTGACTTATGTCGCGCGAGAATTATTTGTTCACTCTGCAACCACCGTTGCCAAAGCAAATGTACTAATTTCCATTCGAATTGCATAGGGTTAGGGGGGATGAATTAATATACACAATACTAAATCTCAGTTGCTCCATTAAATTTCAAAGACATGTGCAACAGAATTTCACCGAAAACCGTGTCGTATATCATCACAAGGAGGCAATAATAAGCGATTAGGCACATACAACTGAATTATCGCCTTGGATGGATTAAGTAATTTTGTGATATTTAGAGTTTATAATATAATATTCCGATACTTACCATACAAATAACCTATATTTCGCATGTTCATGAAAAGAAGGAACCTTTATAGTTTTACAGTACCATGTAGCTACTCTAAAATTTCTTTCAAATAAATTGCATCATTTTATTTGTTTATAAGAAATATACATAATTTGTGAAAAAACAACAAATCATTTAATTTGGACACACAATTGTAACGGATCTGGCTTTGTAGCTTTACACTGGTTGTGTTCACAGTAAACTAGGTTTCTGTCTGTATCTCACTGAGGACATAAAGCATGAAAAAATAAATCGATACACCTTTCCGATTTTTGATTAAATAAAACTCCGTTGCACATTCTCATCAACCTGACTAACAGTGACATTCAATTATAATGCATATGAAAACATCACACGAATCAAACTCCTCACACTTCATCACTCCAGACAGACCAAAACGTTTATCCCACAATGTATCGCACATAATCATAAAAAAACAATAAATTGGATTTTTTCACAATAAATTCGAATCAGTCTATTGGAACTTTTCATTTAACGCCAGATATAAATAAATCATCATCATCGTTGTCAACCAGGGTCGATCCACTGCTGGATGAAGGTCTCCCCAAGTTGACTCCAAATAGTTCGGTCCTTTGCTCGCCAATGCCACGTGATGCTGCCATGCTTCCTGATTTCGTCCATCCAGCGTACTTTCGGTCTTCTTCTGGGCCTCTTTATGCCTCTTTGGTACCATTGGATTATTTCAGATGTACATCGGGAGTCTGACATTCTGGTTACGTGTCCTGCCTTTTCCCACTTCTTTCTTTTGCATACCTTTATAACGTCTTCTACCTTTGTAATATTGCGAATCCAGGTGTTTCGTTGACGGTCTCTTTTAGTATATCCCAACATGCATCTCTCCATTTGTGCAGTCTGGAGCTTTTGTGTGTTCTTTACTTTGAGCTTCCATGTCTCGCAGCCATACGTAAGTACTGGGAGAATACATTGGTTGTAGACCCTTAGCTTCAAGGATATTGGGAGATTACTTTTGAAGATGTTGTTCAAACGTCCAAATGAGCTCCACGCTAGTTTTTATTCTTCGTGATATTTCCTCCGATATGCCATCTACAAAGGAAATAAGTTGGTTCACATATTCCTGGACAAGTTCTAGCGGTTTTCCATCTACGTTTATTGGTTTTGGGGTAGCAAAGCTGTTCATCATATATTTAGTTTTTGTTATATTATTTTTAAACCAACTTCCTTACTGGCCTCGGCCAATTCTTGCAGTTGGTGCTGAAAATCATTCGGGTTTTGTGAGAATATAACGATATCATCTGCAAATCTCAAATCACTCAGGTATTTTTCATCAATCATCAGGCCTTTATTGTCCCATTCTAGTTTATTAAATACGTAGGTTATTGAACAACTGAATGTTTGCTCTATCAATGCGTTGTGTCTTTAGAATAAATAACTAACTTATTTATATTTTATTGGTCTTACGCAACTTTTAAAACGATACATACAGATAAACTCATAGCAATTATTTACAATTCATGCAAGTATCATATATAGAACCCTATGTCCTTTTTTTCTACCTTTGAATAGGTATCATACTATATACAATGCATGCAATTGTCATATATAGAACCCTATGTACTTTTTTCTACCTTAGAATAGGTATCGTATTATATACAATGCATGCAAGTATCATATACAGAACCCTATGTACTTTTTGTCTACCTTTGAATAGGTAAAGTATTATATACAATGCATGCAAGTATCATATACAGAACCCTACGTACTTTTTGTCTACCTTTGAATAGGTAACGTATTATATACAATGCATGCAAGTATCATATACAGAACCCTATGTACTTTTTGTCTACCTTTGAATAGGTAACGTATTATATACAATGCATGCAAGTATCATATACAGAACCCTATGTACTTTTTGTCTACCTTTGAATGGGTAACATATTATATATTGTACAATGCATGGAAGTATCATATATATAACCCTATGTACTTTTTGTCTACCTTAAATAGGTATCATATTAATGCCTACACTGTAACAATGTTCGATCATTCAATTTCTCTCCTATCGCCTCATTTTATACATAAATATCGAATTATTTTTTTATTGGAGGGTAGTCTTTGGGTCTCTTGTTTATGATCAAATAAAACTCATTGAAATTTTCCGGAAGTTCCGACATGAATCACTCAGCAAAAGGTAGTATTTATATCGAAATCTTCCTTATAATTCATCTTTGACATTGTAATCCGAAGCTTACTATTAAACTGATGTCGTCTTAACTGTTCTCTTTAAAAAATTTCAAAATATAAAAAAGGTACATTTGCTATTTTTTTTTAAATTTGTCTTCGTAATCTCTAACATAATTTTAAAATATGTAATAATATATTGTCATCGGTATTACTTCAAAATATGTAATAAAATACATCCCATTACTCTCAGCGTCCTCGCCGAGAGTATCTGGAGCAAATATGCCACGATATGGACTGCACCTCCTAAACAGAGCTCAAGAGAATCGCTGAAGACCGAGCGGAGTGGAAGAGGAGATGCAGGGCTTTGCTGCTAACCAATCCCCAGGATTGAAACTGAAGAAGAAGATATCATCAACTTAACTAAACTCAATTAATTGTATGATAAATATCTACGTGTACATACAGACTACCAGATGAGAACCGTGGATTCCCGTGTCCTAGTTGAATTTGTCCCGGTAAGATATTGTCTTCCAAAGTAGGGGTGTGGTTTCGATACCCGCTAATACCCATTTTATCTAAAGGGTTACATTCGCGTTAAATGGTAGAAATTTACACTTTCCGATAAAATCACCATATGGTACTGTATACTACTAGGCGTATCCAGAACGTAAGTGTACTGAGGCTCTCACGACCGGATGGATTTCATTTTCGACATGTTGGCTACACTTCCGTGTAGCCTGACCCTTTCCCTCCGCAACGAGACCGGTTCGAAGTCAGTATGTTGAGAAGTGTCGACGCGACAACACGTTTAGTGAAAAATGTCAACCCAATCTCCCGCCAAGTGCGAAATTTTGTAAAAAGGCAAGAGTTTTTTAGATGAATTTCTCCGCTCCATCGTTACTGGAGATGAAACTTGGACTGCACACTACACGCTTGAAACCAAAAGGCAGTCTCAACAGTGGCGTCACATCTCTTCACCCTCCGCCAAAAAGTTCAAAACCACAATTTCAGCCAAGAAAATCATGGCATCCGTGTTTTGGGACTGTCAAGGCATAATTTTCATTGAATATATGCCTCAAGGGGAGACCATCAACTCTGCAAGATACTGTGAGACCCTAAAAAAAATGCGGAGGGCGATTCAGAACATGAGGAGAGGCATGCTGACAAAGGGAGTCCGCCTGCTGCACGACAATGCCAGACCACACACGGCCAACGCCACGAAGGAACTGCTCGCTTCGTTTAAATGGGATGTCCTGAACCCATCCCGCGCATTCCCCTCGTATGATAGTATCAACCAATAATGGGAATAAAATATGTCATATTTAAGAATACCTTCAAAAGCAATCAGTAACTAATGTGTTTTGAGTGTCAGATATAAGTGTCTCTAATGTACATTTGCATTAGTTGAAATGTCTTGGAATGGCTTTATATGAATTGTGATAAAAGGCCGTAATGTTCACCCCAAATCACATTAGATTTTCTATAATAGTTGTAGAGGAATTTGATTGTATATCATAACTATACTACATTGTATAACTATAGTACTGCAACATGTGAGCAAGTAAAAAATACGTATTAACTAAATGAATAAAGATTGAAAAATTTTCATAGATATACGAGTATATATAAAATTACAAGTGCGTGATTAAAAATAAATAAAGTGATCCATATTAATCGAAACGATTTAAATTAATGTAAATATATTAAACTTTAATAAGGCGTCCAGTTTTATAAAGTATAACTTGATTGCCTAGATAGTTTTACTCAAGTTATATGAATTTAATAATGAATTTTTTTTAATCTTTCAAAAGCTTCAATTCCTACGGAATCTTTTATAAGTCTCATCAAAGTTTTATAGATATTTTCTAGTTTCAAAACTGATACTCATTATTATGTATATTGAATCGTGTAAAACTTCCAATAAAATCTACAGGAAAGTTCACAACTCCAAGGATCATTAATTAATATGTGTTTGGGGTCTCATGGCTGCTGCTGTGTCTTCAATATATAATATGTAAGTCAAGGGTCTAAAGGCTTAGAGTTTCTGGTGTGTATTTGTGTTTATAAATACAAATTATCAGTTCTGAAATGTAAGGTTTAATCCAACAAATAAAATAAGTTAGAAGTTCATTTATTTCTAACGAAAATTAATTGACCCAAATACAATCTAGTTATTTTTGATATATGTAAGGAAATGTACGGAATTGTTTGAAATTATTTGTTTAAACATTGAATTTTTATATGTAATTTCTTGTTTTTGCTATTCTTTATTATACTTATCTTTCGTTATATAGTAATATCTGCTGGGCTCATTTTTGTGAGGGAATATCTCCCAACCAACCGGATAAACGTTAAAGATGCCTTTAGTGAAAGCTTAACTGAAATTTTCTTTTTAATCTAAGTTTCTACAAGGATCCCTCAACTCGCGAGTTGAAATACACGCATCTTACCAACAAAGTTACCGAGTTCGTTCATTATTGCATACGGTGAAATCAGTTTTCAATAAATATTCAATCTAAAATCGGGTTATTTCAAAGATCATTTGGGTCCGTTATGGTAACGTCACAATAATGTTCTACGTGACAGTGTATAAATCTTATATTAAGATCTCAAAAAAGGTGGAATGATACCTGTTAGTTCTTTGATACAGTTCTGATGGTACCAGATCACAGTTCTAACTTAAAATAAATAAAAAGAAGAGACAGACGATTACTTAACCGAACCATAAAATTTTGTTAAATAAAACTCGACTTTAATGTGTTCTATCACCCCTTGTATGAAACTCGGCCTTAATATGTTCTATGAACCCTTCTATGAAACTCGAACTTAATATGTTCTATGCACCCTCACACAATAAATTATTCTGATCAGTGATACGAGATTTGGACCACAAAGCTTTTAGGCAATATGGCAAATACACATATGACTGATTAGATACACGTATGTTGTGTATGCGAATGGAATATTTAATAATATATTTAATCTAATTTTCATTGAATCTGTATCACAACTAAATAAATCGTGCTGTTTAGTCGTCAGTGACACAAACCAGCTTTGTGATTGACTCGTTTACTTATTTGGCTTAAAACCTCTAAAATATCCACGATGAAACGAAAATAACAATTAAGATAGACACCGAACTAGATAAATGATTGCTTAGGTGTGATAATATTTCTATCAAAATACTCTTTGCGTATAATTTATTGAATTTATCTTTCTGACGTTCAAACTGATGATTTGGGTTCGTTGTTACCGTGTATACATTTCCACAAGAAAACTTTTCGAGTTATTTTTTTTTATTATTGGCAAATAAAATAAAATGTGAAAGAAAAATTTAGAAGTTGTACATACATTAACCATCACACCATTTCCCTGTTGGTTTAGGCTGAAAGGACAGAGCGCTTGTATTTTACATTACAACACACATATTTCACGTATCCATGATTTTTTTTTAAAATATTTTGTTAAAATATTATTAACTAGATCCAATCATACTGTCCTTGATCTTTCACATTGACACTGTAAATGTATTTTCTTAATTCATTCGTTCAACATGCTGAAACCATATTACCTTCTTCGTCTTACTCTATACATCAGCCTTAAGTTCACATTCATCTCTGAACTTAATTCCAGGTTATATTCCGTATTAAAAAGTTGTAACTAAATTAAATGTCACACCCTATACTGCTTAAATATATAACCTATATAATTTAAAGAGCATAAAAAGAAAACGCAATTAAAATATTGTAATTTATTTTTATCAAACACTGTTTATTCCACTTTTTTGTTACGGTATAACCCTACCGGTTTCAAGGCTTTCACCTCATCTTCAGGGGAACGCAAACAAGACTAATGCTATTCGAACTGGTACCGATATACACGCTTCAACGGTTGGGGGCTGAGGGATAAGGGAGGCATGGGACAATTTCGGCCAAGAGCGGAGATGTTTTTAGGAAATAACTGTTCAACAGATGTTCAGCAATTAAAATAGTCTTCATTTGGCAGTTACTCAATTGTGATTCAGAGAAAATTTAAACTTTAATGTGTTTTACTACATTATTTTCATTATAATGGCTTTATGGATAATTTATCATAAAATATGAGCAACGCATTGTTAGGTTTTGTAGGCTGGTGACTGGATTCGCCTTTTATTGGTGGGGGTGTATCTTGACTAGGGGGATGTTATAAGGTGAGCGAATTTCTTTTGATAAGTTCTCTCTTAAATTTATTTTTTCTTATTTATCTTGAAATATGTATGCAATTTCAGGATATACTTGCACATGTTTGTATATACATGTATGTGCATACTTTGTTTTACAATCTGGTGGGAGTATTGTCAGGCGGCAATCTCTTCCAATCAACCAGACAAAAGTAAATTAAGCAAGTTACATGGTTGCGTAAATAAATATAATGAATATCCACCCCCACGAAATCCATAAACACATACGTGAGCATACGCCTACAACCGCACACAGACGCCTACAACCGCACACAGACGAACAATCACCCGAACATTATTTTTCATATAAAGTGAGATATAATCTATTAAAAGGAAAGGAAGGGATGGTGGAGAGGAAAGGAAAAGTAAAATCAAGAATGAAACACGTTATTTTACTGACTAGAAATTAAGAGTTTTTTCAGTCGCTACTTAAAGCATGCCAAGGACGGAGCGAGTCTTATTTTGGTTTGTAACTGATTCCAGAGTCTCACTGCATGGACAGTGAAGGACGACATAAACAAGGAGGAGGGGTGAACTGGAAAGGCCAATAAACACTCTCCGTTTGAGCGTAGCGCTAATATATGATTAGAAAGACGCTGAATTTTTCTGGCGACATAAGAGGGGGTGGCAGAACAGTTAAGGATATTATACAATAGAGACAGTATGTGAATTTGGCGTTTATTTCTAACATTCAACCAGTTCAAATGCCTTCTGGTATGATATTATATGATCGTACTTTCGTAGGTTGAAAATAAGTTTTAGAAAAACATTGATTAAACAAATTTTGATTAATTTTCAGAAAATATTATTTTATCTTATGTGAGAAAAGGTATACAGAATATTTATTTAATATCTAAGAAGAAAATACTTCTATGTGCCATAAAGTGTTATTGGTACATGATATAAGCTGGTTGATTAAATACTGGAATTGTCAGTAATTCAGCACGAAGGTCTACAATATCTGAGTATTCTGGAATTGTCAGTAATTCAGCAAGAAGGTCAACAATATAAAGTATTTTTAGAGAAGTAGAATAGGTTTTTTATATGATTATTGAAATATATTTCTTCTTACTTTTGCTTCGTTTTGTATTTGGTGATCATGGGTAAATAAGAATTAAAATTTATATTAAAAATATGAGTGGAGATTTAATAACGTAAAAATCAGACTCGTCACTACATAGACATAAAGTGCATATGTCGAGAAACTCAATACACATGTAGGGCAAATTGGCCTGAACGTCACGAAAAGTGAAACGCTTCCCCTTCTCCGACTTTCATGGTAATATTTCAAATGATCTTTAATATTTATTTATATTTATATAAATAAATTTAATAAATATTAAATGTAAATTTATAATTATTATTAATATTAATAATTAATTCAATGCTTTGATAAATGAACGATAAATAAACCAATTTATTTATTTATTAAATATTACATTATAATAATAAATATTTATATTTAATTTAATTTAATGAATTACCATACATAATTTAATTAATTAAATATTAATTATTTATTAATTATAAACAATAAATTTAATTTAATAAATATAAAATAATTAATAAATAAATAATTTATTAGTAATAATAATTAATATTAATTATAAATATTCATAATAATTATTAATGATGAAAATTATTTTAAATAATATTATTAATATTAATTAATATTAATAATACTAATGAATATTCATGTAAATATTAATAATAATTGTTTTAAATAATTATTAATTTTAAAATTGATTTATATTGATTAATTATATTCTATAATATTAATATTATAATTTTTCATAAATATTAATTATTAATATTAATAATTATTAATTAATAATTATAATAATTTATTTATTAATAATTAAAATTAATAATTATTAATTAATTATTTATTAATTATTATAATAATTATTAATAATTGATTAATTATTAATTTTTAATAAATAATAAATGTTAAGTATTTTTAATTAATTAATAATTTATAATTAAATTTATTTACCATTTCCTAATCCTAAAAATAAAATCGTTAACAAATGGAAAAAAAGCAATGTGTAAAATCAACTTTTCCTAGGAGCTAAGAAGTTTCACTTCTACTGCGCGAGAGTCTAACACACCTGTTGTTTTAGGTTGGGTACCAAATCAAACTAAAGTTAACCAGACTATAGTGAAATCGAGATTAAAAAACTCTTCGACCACTTCACACGGTTTATAAGACATGATAATTTTATAATTATTATATTTAATTCCCAATTCTCTTCATAACGTACAAACTTGCTCAATGACGCTAGGGTTAATTAGGGGTAATAACATACTTATTAATTCGCACCTTTATGAGGTAATATATGTTTTATAGTCCCCTTAGGACACTGCGGAGCAATGCTCTTATTTTCCATTACATGATATATTTTTAGATCATATGGAGTCGAATGGTGGTAGCGTCACACCTTTGAGAATTGTATTGTGTGCAAAATACATTATATTGTTTTGTTACATGTCATTTGTACTCGTTTTTATTTTAGTTTTTATTGGAATTAAACACGTTGTTAACGACATTTTTAACGTGAAACTTTAAACATTGCTTACAGGACAATAATATTCTTTAACGTTTTTATTTTGCAATTGAAGAAATAATAAAAAAATTCAAGATCATTAATCTAGCCTCATTCAGTGAACCAAATTACTGCTTTTTGATATATGTATTATATTATTAAAATAATACCAAGAGTTTGATTCATTGTGATTTTTTATTACTCAGACGTTAAATTACATGTCCTAATGAGTTACGTTATGAATTATTTTACAACGTAATGTTTACGTAAATTAAGAAATAAATTTAAATTTTATCCTCCCTTATAAGCACAGGCTCCCGAAGCATTATCTGTTGCCTGACTAGTCCACCTACAGTATTAGCTGGGACGACCAAGGTCTGAGTGAATGTGATGGAATACAAGTAGCCTGAACGAGTGGACTTGTTTTTGCTAAATAATAAGTGTAAGAATTGTTATCTAGTTATAAGTAGTATGTAGGTGTTAATTATTTCTAAGATCTCATATATTAGGATTGAATAAATAAAATAAAATTGATATGTAGAAAAATAAGTTTAAATAAGTTCATAAATTATAACATATAATTAAGATTAGTTAAGTAATAAATTTGTATATAGGTATAGCCTGGACAAACATTTGTACAATATATTATTATTATTTTTTAACCTGGCGAGTTTATTACCATGTGGCAATCTCTTCCAACCAACCAGAAAGATGTTTTTTTATAGGCCCTAAGTGTTAACCAGACTGGAATCCTATTTGAAAAAATCTGGGTTCCAGCGGGGATCGGCAGACAAGTGTCTTACCACCAGACAACTATATTCACAATTTTTATGCATAAAGGTTTTCCTTTACACAAAATTAATCAACTAATAATCTTAATACATGTTGCGATGATAAGGAGTCACTTTTTTAAATTTGATTTATTTATTGACCCATATAATTACATAATGACTTGAACATAATTTAATGCCACAACTCATCCTTGTTTGGGTGAATTGCCTATTTAAAAAAAAACGGAAAATTATAGGCTTTGACCTTAATTTACATTTTAAGACATGCATCTGCGTGTTTATTAGTATATTTTTGGCAATAATGTTTTATTGTCAAATAAATAAGAAAATTATTATGGTAAGAGGAACTACAAAAGTCTTTACTTAACTTCAGTATGTTCGAAGATTTTCAGTCATAAATGTTTTTCAAAGTTGTTGCCGTATTAAATTAACTCAAATGATAGCTGACGTTTCGCACGCAAACAGTACCAAGCCATTCGCACTCGCGACCGAACGCGTGTTTTGCACGCTCAGACACCCATTTTCACGACCGCTACGTGAAACAACAGCCGGCATCACATTAGCCGACTCAACACGACAACAACTCTGAAAAATATTTAATATATAACTAGTTTAATAAATGATTACATGAATCTTTATTTTAGTGTAAAATTTTGTGTGCGTTCGTGCAATGTGTGGATATATTTGTTTGATTTCCATGACTGTACGATTCAAAATATTTGCTTTTTAGCGAAAGATTAGAAAATATTATGAGAGACTGATTAACCAGTATTTTTCATCTACTATTGGTTTTATTTTCATGTATTTTTTCGTCAAAATTAATTATTTTTCAGACACTTAGTAGCCGAATTCACTTTGACGAATTGGTAGTGTTTTTGTCACAAAATATCTTTCGAGGCTTGAACGTAGAAATGTTTCATTCTTGGTATTGTTGTATTGTTACTAGGTAAAAAACGCATTTTTTTAAGATTGCAATTTTTCAGAAAAATTAAACATCAATTGTCGAAGCTAATCATTATAATTATTGTTGTAAACTTGAAATGAAGGATTAAAAAAAGCGCTCTAAATGCTGACGTATTTTTTTCTTAAAAATTACGGATTCATTAACAATTTTTTATTATTTTTTTAATATTTATCGCTACGATTCCTCTTTTTTGTTGAATTACCCTTCAAAGAAGTAAAACTGTCACATTTACAACAATTTTGAAGCATTTTATCTAACTGTTGACAACTATATTCATGTGGATTAACTTGTAAAAATGAAATCTTAGAAACTAATTAGTAAGAACGAAATGTCAAGAAAGTATTTTTTTCATTAAATATTTCGTTATTAATTTATCCACTTGCAATATCCAATGTATTTTAAAACAATCCATTAAAAATGAAGTGAAATAAATTTAAAGCTCCCATATTACAGCGTATATAAAAGCATAATTATTGGCATTTCAAAAGCTCTATGAACGATAGAATTTAACATGTTTGAAAATGAGCCACCAATGGAGACAATATGTGCCAGCATCAGGAATAGACGCCCAATTAATAATTCAGGGACCTCCTTTCAGGAATTGCGAGGCTCTGTGTTCCATACTAAAACCTTCACTAGAATATAGTCTAAAGTTAGAGCTTCGCGGAATACGTAGAACTTTTGTTATGGCGCAAAAAGTTTAGTGCATGCACCAAACACAAAGCCGGTAAAAATAGCTTTCTGTGGGAATTTTCACCGAAAGTGTATTAAAGCTCAATATAATTGCGAGAAATTTCATGAGCTTTTTCCCGTAAAAGGAAAATATTGAGTAGGGCTTTATCTGAGCAAGCTTATGTATTTTCATGTTCAAACTCTCAAATGTTAATTAAAAAAAGTAGCAGTTTCTTAGAACTCGTACAGCAAAGTATCTGTTTTTAGCGAATATATCTAAAAACACAAAAAACGGATTATAATTTTCTTTGCCATTTAGAGCTTTTCATCAATATGGTTTTTCTTGGCAAAACATGAATATTATTAATATTCGAAAACCCAATACTTTTTTTTCAATGTTTTGTGATATATAATTTTTTCACTGATATTACTATTTTAAAAGCTTAAAAATATTTCACCTAAACAAGTTATATGGGTTGTATGTATCTTAATAGACTGCCGGAAGTGTAAGGTGTGCCTAGAAGAGGTTGACCTAGACTGGAATCCTTTTTAAATAACCTGGGCACCAATATGAATCTAAACTGAAGTCTACGGTTTTAACAATAGGCGTCTTATCGACTTGGCCACGGAAGTCTTCCTTTTAATTATTTTAAGATAAAAAAGAGATTTTACTGTTACATTCAGCCTTTCATAAAAGCTACATTGAAAAACGAATGAAGTATATGATATTCAATTAAATGGAAATGTCTAGAAATTTGAAATATTTTTCTTCAGTAAGTTTAAATATGCTGAAAAATAGCAAGTTAAAACATTAAAATAACCTTTATTTATTTTCATGAAATTATACTTTGACCTAATTTATCGTTAACAGTCCAAATAACAAATTCCCAACTTCATACAAAGCATTTAATTTTTATGTTAGCAATGGTGAGGGATTCAGTGATTGAATAAAAAGAGCAGAGATCGGTAACTTTCTTTTTAAGAACCGAATCGATCTTTTCAGAAAATTGTAACACATATAATAAAAAAAATATTAGTCCGATTTTTACTTAAAGCCTATGTATAACGTGATTCTAATGTCCGTAATAAACCTTTCAAGTTGTACTGTGTACATTGAAAGTGTCATATGATACCACAATACAATGGTATTTATATGGTTAAATTGTTTTACATGAATAGAGGCTGATTGTATTGAAAACTTGACTTGAACATTTTTTTAAAAATGGGTTCCATCGCATTGTACTCGCTTCCTCTAACTTGGAAGCTAAACGTCTTACTAATCAATCCATGGAGGATATGAGAGGAAAATATATGAAATTATTGTACTAAATGAAATGCACATAACTGAAATAAAAATAAATACTTCTTAAGGTAAGTGTTTTTCAGCCAACTGGAGATTATCAAATCATTTGAAGAAACAACCTAGATTATAACTTTTTTTTTTTAGTGAAAGGCAGAGAGAATAACAAAATAAAAACAATTCAATATTTCGCAATACTCTTTAAAAATTATCTTTATTATGATTAACTTTGTGCTAATTGAAAGACACGTGTTTGAAGATTTTTCCACTTAGGAAAATTTTCAGAGAGTTGTGGATGAATCTAGGTAGTTATTTTCATCATTTTTCTTAGGCGAAAATAGTATGCAAAATAAATATTTTTGAAAAACTTTTTTCTTCAAAACGTGAAATATAATATAAGCTTGATAGAAAAGATAATGACTTCTAAAAAAGTAATATTATTTTCCCAACCAAAATGTTCCTTTTTTAAAGTGATGAATGCTATTTGGATGTCAATGCAGCGGAGACGTTGGATAAGTTGGATAGACTATTTAACATTATGAAGTATGACCACGAATCCGAGTTTTGGAACAGACTTCAATAGTTTAAACTTGGGGTCTCCAAACTGTTTAGCCTAAGGGCCACACTGACTCCTTCACTAAGTCCCAAGGGCAGAGACCTAGTTAGCTCATCATACCAACATACTGTAGTTCTGAATTACGCGTAAATTTTCGTGTTGGGACTAGCCGGCGAGTGAGATATCTATTGCGCAGGGCGCGAGGGAGGACTCCGCTCGTTCGCAATTTCAGTTGGTATTTACGGGCAAGTGTCAAGGAAATATTTAGTCATCATTGCTGAAATTTTATAAGTCTTCCACTCACACAGTTTGATCAGTTGCATACATTTGCTCGTGGCTTTTTTCTGCTTTCGGCACTACTTATCTGTGTGAAAAAACATTCTCCAAAATGAAATATACAAAAAATATTTCCAGATCCAAATTAACTGATGAGCATTTGAAGTCGCTGCTGATAATTTCCACTAGTAAACTTGATCCACAACTGCAAACAATTATCAGGGGAAAGTTACAGCTACATAAATATCATTAATTATAATTATAATGTTTAATTTCATTATGAGAATTACCTATGTATGTCACTTATTGTAAGTTTTTAGGATAAATCTCATATCATTAATTACAGTTAAAATGTTCAATTTCATTATGTATGTCAGTTATTGTGTTTCTTAATTTGTCGTTAAATAAAAACATCTGATTATTATTTTGTATGGATTTACTTACACCGCGGGCCGGATTAGTGCTGCTTGCGGGGCGTAGTTTGGAGACTCCTGGTTAAAACTAAGAAAGCGAAGCAATCTTCACGTTATTTCGATATTAATTTTCTTGTTTAACAATCCTATGTCTCTTTCATATCTTCGCTAAAAATCCATTATATTTCAGGCGATGAGAGATTCCTTTGTATAACCCACCACGCCTTAGTTTATACATTTTTATTTGCAGTACACTTGGTGTGATTGTGAAACGATTATTCAAAAGTTAATAGATGTGTGAGTTGATTTTTTTGCGTTACTACGAATGTCCTTTCATACTTTTTTCCTCCCTTGATTCATCGTAAATAAATTTCTTACCTCTCAATGTATCTTTATTGTTTAGAGATCAGTAATTTTTTTAACTTGAAGTTGAATGAATATTTTTTTGTTTAATCTATCACGGTTAAAATAATTTAACGTATCCAAGACAAGCTACTTCGTTGATAAGAATTATAATAAAGCAATACACTCGCAAAATGTATACTAAGAAGAATTATATATATACAATTACCCAGATCTACCCGGAACGCGCTGAAGGTTAAAGAGAAAGGGGAAAATTGTTACGAGTATATCTTCGATCAGATGTCGATCAATCTTTTAAACACAAAATTTTTTTGAAACTTTTTCTTTTTTGAGAATACATACATATATTTTTCATTTGGTCGTCGGAAAGTGTCACATTATGTAACAAACATTCTGAAAAACACAAAAAAATGCATTGCAGAATTAATCATCTAGTAAATAAACAAACAAGAAGCAAAGTGTTTTTGGAATAAAATAAAATGTTTTTGATTTCTTATTCAAACTATGGAGGTAATGGTATTGTGTCATGCAAACAAATTCTCGCTTATGCGTGTATTTCAAATCTTGAAATAGTTCCTCAGCTCGCTTTGACGGCGTGACTTGCTTACATTTTTAAAATTGTTAAGTTGCTTGAGTAAAAATAAAAAAAATGTTAAAACTTTGTGAGCAATGTACATTACTTGAAGCTTTAAGCCCCATTAAAATTCTGAAAAGTAACGTTTTTGATATTTATTTGAACACTTGCATTCATAGTCAAAAGTTTTTATGCGATTTAAAGTAAAAAAAAACAGTTAAATCATGTCATATGATACTTATGTAGATCAAACAGTTTTTTACTTTGTATTCAAATATCAATTTTGAATTTATTTTAATATAATTATATTATGCCAAAGATTTTGAATAAAACATTGTGATTTGTCATATTAAAATAATCAAGAATAAAATGTTGTAATTTGTTTTATCAAACACTGTTTATTCCACTTTTTTGTAACGGTATAACCCTAGCGGTTTCAATGCTTTCACCTCATCACCAGGGGAGCACAAACAAGTCTTGTTTTTGTTCCCCTCATAATGAGGTGCAAGCCTTGAAACTGGTAGTTATACCGTTACAAAAAAGTTGGAATATACCGTGTTTGATAAAACAAATTACAATGTATTTAAACCTTCACAATGTTAATGCCTTAACTACAAATAATATTATAATAAAATACTTTGATTCCTATTTACTTGTACAACATTAATCCTCACTCCATATGTACCATCTCGAAGTAGAAACAAATGTTTTCTTTCTAAAATGAATATTTCTAATTTAAATGATCTTTTTTTTTGTGTAACGTTATTATTGAGGTGCATAACGTATATGTTTATGGATTTCGTGGGGATGGATAGTCATTTGAATGATTTATGCGACCACGTAACTTGCTTCATTTACTTTTGTCTGGTAGGTTAGAAGAGATTGCCGCCTGGCAATAAGCCCGCCAGATTGTATTTGCAATAAAAATGTTAAATAAATAAAAATAATCGCGTAGTAACGCACTTGATTTCCATGCGGAAAGTCGCCAGTTTGAGTCCCGCGCTGTGCTACTCCCCTCCAATGATGCAGATATTTTACTGCCTAGTATTCGGGGATATTAGAATACTTATGACTTTGGTCATATATATTGTTTAAAAAATAAAGAAAAATTGGGTATACCATCGGATCCAGTAACAGCGGTGGGGCTGGTAAGTTAGCTAATGTGCGACGACTCACTCACTTAAAACAAACCTTGAAGTGATGTTGGAATGGGGAGGGGATCCTCGATTACGACGCCTAACGACCAGCAACGACGACTAACAACGACGACTAACAACGACGACGAGTGTAAATATAGAATAATGTTTTTACTTATGATTGCTCTATATATGTATTTTTTTTTGTTTTATTTTATGAAACCTACGCTTAGGTAGGCAGGTGAGTGCTTTATACATTTAATTACAAAAAATAAACAAAATAAGATAATTGTAATTTGTTTTGATCAAACACTGTTTATTCCACTTTTTATAACGGTATTACCCTACAGGTTTCCAGGCTTTCACCTTATCATCAAGGAAGTGCAAACAAGATGAGGTGAAATGATGAGATGAAAGCCTTAAAACAGGTAGGGTTGTACCGTTATAAAAAGTGGAATAAACAATGTTTGATAAAAACAAATTACAATGTATTTAAACCTCCACAAAGTAAATGCATTCACTTTCAATAATATATAAAAATAATAATAAAATAAGATAATTTGACCACAGGTTTCACTTAGTAGAACTCCACAAATGTTATTTGCTATTCCAACGTTGTTGTTCTACTCATTACATTAATCCTCGCGACACGTGTTTATTTCTCCTTTCTCGAGGATCTTTACAGAATGATTCCGATTATAACTATAGCAATGCTTAAGTCAAACTGGCGTTATATTTCATTGAAAGTGTGTGTGTTCCATTTACCTTAAATACATATTTTTGAGGGGAGGTTTTTTGCTTTCGTTGATAATTTATTTAAAAATATGACTGTAATTAGTAACCAAGGAATGAAAAACAAAACCTTATTATTTTTTCCTTTGAGTTAATAAAACACACACACTTCTGATGAAACATGATTTCAGTTAAACTTCTGCACTGTTTCAAACTGAAATTATCCCTCCTGAAGGAAGCATTGAAATAGGAGGCATATTTGCGTTGATTTATGTTGGTGGAACACCAAAGTCATTTATTTTTTATATATTCTTAAAAATGATGTTAATACTTAATTTCATTTTTACTTAATTATAACCCTACAATTTTGCCATATTTACTATGTTGCTGCTACAGATAAACCTATACTTAGTTTATTATTTATATTAAGTACCACTATAAAAAAGGTAAATTTGTAAATTATTTGTAATTTTCGATTTCTTTGTACTATCAACATTTTTGAGTTTCATTTATGTAATTACATATTTTCATATTTAAAACAATAATCATCATCATCAGCCTGTATGTATCCACTGCAGGATGTAGGCCTCTCCAAGTTGTCTCCACAAAATCCTGTCCTTTGCACATTGCTGCCACATAATACCTGCATGCTTACGTATTTCGTCCACCTAGCGCGACTTAGGTCTTCTTACAGGCCTTTTTATACCTATTGGGTGCCACTGGATTATTTCGTACGTCCAACGATGATCGGTTGCTCGGGCGATATGTCCAGCCCACGTCCACTTGAGTATTTTTGCAACCTCTATAACATCTTCAACCATTGTTTGGGCTCGTATCCACTCATTACGTTTTCGGTCTCTTCTGGTATAACCTAGCATGCACCTTTCTATGCTGCGTTGTGTTGTTTGGAGCTTTTGTATCATTCGTACTGATAAAATCCAAGTCAAGCATCCATATGTTAGTACTGGCAAGATGCACTCGTTAAATACTTTCCGTTTGAGGCAGATTGGGAGCTTGCTCTTGATGATGTAGTTTAGTTGTCCATAGGAATTCCAAGCTAGTTTTTTAAAACTTTAATATAAAGTACTATATAGTAAGGAAGTCTTTGTCCACAAAGATTTATTTTTATTATTGCAGCATATTTTTATGATGTATGTAACTTCATATATGCCCTAATGAGATTTGATGTAACTTCATATATGCCCTAATGAGATTTGAAGAGTCTTTAATAAAGTTTGATACAGTCAAATAATTTATTGTTTCATTCATACTGTAGCTTTCAACATGTAATATTTTAGGTGATGCCCCAGATACAATAAAAGGCGTGGCCGGATTGTCTTCGTCCCCCCAATGATCTTGCTTTCAAATTTAGAATCATTGGAGCCGACATACAGCTCGCAGTTCATTGTTGGACGCATTGACAATTTAAACGCACATTAAGAGGCAATAACACTCTTAACCCTTCCTTCCTTGTGATGTGTAACTAGTACACATTACTTCTAAAAACTTTAATATCTCTATAAATACAATAAATGCTAGATTCAGATTTTGAGCGTTCCTCCGAAATACATTTACGAATTGAATTAAAAAAAATATTAATAATAGTTAGCACTTATCGGCCACATCAGATATATTTTGTGAAAATCGGGAATAAGTTCACTTATACAATCAAACGTGTGACGTAGGTATATTCATTCTAAAAAATCGCTATGGGTGAGGAAGCGACGCTATTCACGTCTCACTCTCACTCTACTTCGGTATATGGGAACGCAAGAAATAAAATCTCAGTTCGCTAGCTTCTCTCACTTCAGTAGCTCACGGGCATTCATTTGAGGTGGTCTCTTTATCCATTTTGTGAACGTCGGCCGATGTTTTTTTTTAATGTTTTCAGCAATTAAATTTCAATTATTATCACTGTTGACTTCAAATTTAATGAATTTAAGCGATTGGTTATGAATGTTCTTATAAATTTTAAATCGCTCATTCTTACATGTGTATTAAATACACAGCACCGGAACACTCAGATTTTTTTAGCACAGGAAAGAAAAGGTTAAACACGTAGCGAGTTAAAGTTATGTTCAAAGACAAACTTTTTTACCACATTTTTTTTAATTTTATCGAGTATCCATCCCAAAATCCCTGGATGGAAGTTAAGTGTCTTACCAACTAAGTCATAAACATTGAATGGTAGTTAAATACTCAACTACGCCAAGGTATCAAGGACTTAAAAAATGATTATCTTCAAATAATAATAATAACCTACCCAAAATTGTTATTTTTTCAGATACTTACAAAAGAAAAAGCATTTTTTAATTACCTTACGTAAAAATTTACATTTCCTCCAATTTTAATTTCCCCTCGGCCTACGCTTTAATTAGCCTTTTTAAAACAATCTTATTTTCTATTCCAAGATAATATACGTTAAAAAAAAATATTTTTTTGCGTATCGTACAACTCGTAAATGCAATGGGAATACGTGATTTTTTTCTCAGTTGTTATAAAAGAAGTAACTTCTCTCTAGAGAAAGCTTTCTTATGTCTGTCGTGTGTCTGAGTTGTTAAAGAATGCTTTTTTTATTACAGAAAGTTTGCAACGTAAATGTTTCTTGGGTATTAAAAGGACGTGAACTCTCTCCACAGACAGTCTAGGAACACACGGAATCTGTCTACTTCGTGATAAAGCGTCCTAGACAGTTATTTTAAAAGTTGAACATTTTTGAAACTCAAAAATTTCTTTTGTATACATTTTACGATATTCAATTTTAAAATAAAGATTTCAAAAGAGCTTTTATTGATCATATAAATGAACACACTGAAATATAGCTTATCAAGTGCATTCCAAACTACACAGTACCTTCATCAATTTAAAATCAAAATAATTTTTTATGGAAAAACGAACCATTGAGTTCGAACAAAAATCAAAACAACCTTATTCTTAAGAACTGGAATGAAGGGATCTAGTTTCGTTAATCATACATTTTCAAGTAAATGTTTTGAAACTTTATCAATTGAAACTTTACTCCATTGACAATTATTTATTGACTATGCACAAAATAAAATTACTAGCTTTTATCGTTTTAGTTAAAAGACGAACTTTAGAAAACAAGTACATGTCAATCGAAGAAGCTCTCCATTTCGTGGATACAGAAAAACATTTTATTAGGCCAGGTCATTGAATAAGTGGTCTCATTTCTTCACCATACGTTTCATAAATATGTTCTTAACCTCTCGAGTAGTAAGATTTTTTTTTAATTTTAAAACATAGTTTGTTCAGTTGGTAAAACATGTAACTAGCCGGTAAATGATTTCATTGTGTGGTATCATAAATATATGTCATTGGTACTCCGAATCCTGACATAATCTGGGAATATTCGAGAAATTATTACTGCGCCCCAACCGCGGAGCCAAACGCAATTTGACTCAGTATTTCATGATCCCACGGTAGGGGCGGTACGCACGGAGAGGTGAAACATTCAAGCTCTGCATTCTCATAATTACGTACTTATACCCATATTTAAATCCCAAGCTACTTCCAACATAATTTCAACCACATC
Organism: Odontocerum albicorne; assembly: GCA_949825065.1. NCBI lineage: Eukaryota > Metazoa > Arthropoda > Insecta > Trichoptera > Odontoceridae > Odontocerum > Odontocerum albicorne. The sequence continues at coordinate 4,185,019 of OX463853.1, read as the reverse complement.
AAAATTCAACAATCACACCAAAACCATGTCGAACAAATGATCATTCGTACCACCTGTTGATATTATTCTAATAGTTGAAAAAAAAATTTTCCAGTTACTGAGAAATATAAGCAAATACTCTTATGGACTGATCCTTCTCCCTGGCTCCATCCCAACTCAATATCTGCGAAGACTGTTGGAGTCAGCTCTCCTCATCCTCAGGTTGTATGCTCTTCTGTCCCGGACTACGTCCCCCAGGCCATGCCTCTGCATCAGGTTATCTTTATGCACCACCCATGAATTATTTGGTCTTCCTCTGGTTGTTATTCGAGGAGATTGGAGATATGAAGTTTGCCTGGTTCACAATGTGATCGGGTGCTATGCGTCTTACGTGACCATACCATCTCAATCGCCTCTCCTTCATCTTACTGTTGATGTATGTAGCACCTAGGCTTCCACGAATGCGTGAGCTTTTTATTTTGTCTCTTAGGGACACACCAGCTGACCATCTTTTCCTTTTATTTTTACTGGCATTTTCGGATCACATAGAACTCCCGTCATTGATCTAAACTTCATCCATCCCATACTAATTCTATGTGTTACATCTGCTGCACATCCTCCATCGCTATGGATGAGTGGCCCAAGATACTTAAAGGAGTCACAATTTGGTAATGTTACTCCATCCATTTGCATTACGGGAGTGACAGCATTTGTGTTCTCGAATGGTAGGTACAGATACTCTGTTTTATTTCTGCTCAGTCTCAATCCATTTTCCTCCAAGATTCTTCTCCACCTTTCCAGACTATTTTGCAGGTCTTTATGTTTTTCACTTATTAATACGATATCGTCTGCAAATAGTAGGATCTTTAGGAGACTGTTCATATCCTGGTTAGTTAAATAGTCCATGACTAAGATGAACAGTAGGGGACTGAGTACCGATCCTTGATGTACACCCACCTGTATAGAAAATTCTGGTGAAGTTCCCGAAGTGCACTATTATGGACTGATCCGGCTAATTATAAATGGTCTTTGAGCATATAATAAACTTTCTTTGAATAAAATATAGATTGGGGAACATCCATTATGAAGTTTTTCATAGATTATATATAACAACATAAAACTACTCTTGCAGAAATTTCGGATACCAAATATGGCTAGAAAAGTTAGAAATATAATACGCTAGTGGTTCATAGTCTCTGTTTCATTTGAAAATTGGCCTTTTTTTAATGCGTACTAGTTATCATCACGGTTTCATGTTACATTGATATTTTCTTTTCAAAAAAAAATTTTTAAGTAAAAGTATTAAAATCGGAATGATGAAATAAATATTTCAAGTATTCAATTTTAAATAGTTTTCAGAATAAAAACGTTCGCAAACTTGTAACAGTTTTAATACTTCTCTTTGATACGCATTTCAGTGAGTTGTAAGTTTGTTTTCTAGAAGTCAGTCACACGCGTACAGTTACCATACTTTTTTTGAGTGGCAAACTGTTGAACTACTTTTGCAAGAGGCCGAACTTTACGTGTAGTATTTCATTTTTACGTCGAAATACATCACTGTTTACATCTCATGTTATATTTCAAGTCGGAAAAGTTTTCTAAATGTTTCCATAATAATAATGTTTTTAATACTTCGTATATGTGATTTTCTCGATGTGAGGGACACGCTTAGAAAACTTTTCTCATTTTCAAAACTCAATTATTTTGCAGAATTTCGCTAACCGAAAAAAACACTAATAATATTTTTTTTTTCACATTTCGGACAACGTTTAAATGAAATTATTTTTAAGATATAACGAGTTTAGATATTGGTTTCACATGTATTCACATTCAAAGTCAGTGCATCGAGGTGAACATTTGGCAAACACATATATCCCAAAAAAATCTCTCCGCTGCTAGCCGAGATTGTCTCATCACTCCTTCCCTCCAGTTCCCAACCCGAATGTTTACCGTTAGAAGTGTGTATCTCGGTAACTGCTGAATCGGGTACAATTAGTATAATTTTTTAACTAAAGAGGAAACTCATCGTTATATGTCATAATATCGTCATAACACATTTTATATTCTCTATAAATACTACAAGTATTATCACTACCGCGCAATTTATTTTCTTAAGCCTATATACTCTCTTTAAGCGCCATAATTGGTTAAGTACAAATTATATTCTCTAGAAGCAACATTATCGAATCTTGTTTTAGATTCTCTATAAGCGCTAAAATCATTTTAGTTCATTTTATATCCTTTATAAGCGCCATAATCGATTAAGCATATTTGATGTTCTATTTTTCTTTTCCACTGTCTTATCTACTGAGGTCGGCTCCTTGAACATTTTTTCTTCACCTCTCTCAACCTTGCCAATCATTCGAGAATAGTCTGAGTCTCGTCATGTCCTCCTCTACTTTCTTATTAAGACAGACGCCTATTGGGTTTCCCTCCGCGTCTATTTAAGAGTCACCAATTAGTGGTTGTCTAAAGGTTTATAATTGTTGCCACATGTTACACGAATTCGTTTATTATATTTCATGTTCTCTATAAACGTCAAAATCACTGAAGGCCATTTCATGTTTTCTATAAGGGACATAATCACTTTGGCACATTTTATGTTCTCCATAAAAACATATTTTATTTTCAATATGAAACGAAATCATTATATAACACAAAAATATTCATAACTATTTGTCAATTGCAAGGTAGGCATATACGAGGGTTGCTACTTGAGTTTGGAGATATGGCAACACCACCCTTTTTACTCCCGAACATCAACAATAAATTGCGAGGTCAACGTTTTTAGACGCCTGAAGAAGCGGTTGATGCGTTCAAAACGCATGTTTTGAAGTTACCTCATTCGAAGTGGAAAAAGTGCTTCGAAAATTGGTTCAAACGCATGCAAAAGTGTATTGATCTTCATAGAGAGTATTTTGAAACACAATAAAGCCATTTTCGATGATAAATATTTGTTTTTACTGGTCTGTCTCAAAACTTGAGTAGCAGCCCTAGTATAATAAATAAATGCCACACTTTTGAATTAAGATACATATCTTCTTAACAAATAATTTTAGACAACATTTAATTTTAAGAAATATTTAAATAAAAAAAAAAACATGTAAAATAATCAGAAACTCAATTTCATAATATATTCAAGCGATAAAATTTACTACAAACGAAAAAATCTAAATTATAAATTTTGTGTACAGAATGAATCAGTAAAAACACATTGTATTTGAAAGCGCACAAAATGGTTTAAAATAAATATTCATAGTAATTTTTAACTGCATTGCCATCTAAATATAGAAGTAATAAAGTCTTAAAGTGTTCGCTACCCGCAGGTGATAAAACTGAGTTGGCGGTATCGAATGCAATCAACCCTTTCTGGTCACGCAATACTGTCTGGTACCCTGTAACTATGTTATGGTAAACTATACACAGTACCCTTTTCTAGGAAGTAGAGCACAGTTCATTGACACTGTATAAATACAAATAATGTTTATGGGGTGAGCCCGGACCTTTTAATGTCTTTCTCTTAAATGTATTTTTTTTGTCATCTATTTATTTTCTGTGTTTTTTTTTTATATTCTTGTTCTACGTGTTCAAGGGTTTGGGCTGAAAAACATCTGGTGTCCCTGTGGCTGGGTTTTCCCTATATTGGTTGGGTGTATCTTGGCCGAGGGGATGTTATTAGATGAGCCCAGCCTTTTGATAGCTTCTGTATTTGATGTATTATCTGCAATTTATGTGTTTTAGAAGTGTTATTTAAATATATTTTGTACATACTATGTTGCTGTCAATAAACCTATATTTATTTATTTATTTAAATACTTTATTGGTATGACCCTTGATTTCCTTCTGGCAGTTTTGACTCAAAGTTTTATGAATAAATTTATTAAATCAGTAATTACATAAAACATTTTGTGTAAATAAAAAAATTGCGTGATTTGTAATTTACATTTGTTTTACATTTTCCATCGATGATGCCTAATTCTTACATATCAGTAGTAACGGAAATAAATTGGACCGATTAGAGGCCCTAGAAATTTCTAAGTCAGTGCATTGGGGTGAACATCTGGAAAACACATATATCCCAAGAATCTCTCCGCTGCTCGCCGAGATTTTCTCCTCTCTCCCTTCATCCCCAGTCTCCAGCCCGAATGTTTATCGTTAGAAGCGCGTATATCGGTACCGGTTCGAACAGAATTCAGTTTTGTTTGTGCTCCCCTGATAATGAGGGGAAAACCTTGAAACCGGTAGGTTTTTTTTTATCTGGCGAGTTGTATTGCCATGGGGTAATCTCTTCCAACCAACCAGAAATATGTTTTTATAGGTTCTAAGTGTTAACCAGACTGGGTTATAACGTTATAAAAAAGTGGAATAACCAGTGTTTGATTAAATAAATTACGATGTCTTTAAACCTCCACAATGTTAATGCCTTAACTATAAAAAATATTAATATTATTAGTTGGGAAACGATGACGGTTTCAGTGGATAAATTGCTTCACTTCTATCTGTAAGTTTGTATTCGATTTCTGAGAGAATTCGAAAATAATAAAAAAAAAAAAAAAAAAGGTTTTAATATGTTTGTATTGTTATAATACTCGCACGAGGCTACACATGTGAAAATGTTGGTGCTTCTTCACCATGATGAACTACGATTTTCTTAAACTAAAAACGATGACATGTGGTAATTTCTTCCAACCAAACAGAAAGGTGTTAAACAAGCCATTAATGAAAAACAAACTGGATTTTTTTAAATGTGTATGAACGGGAATCAAACCAACACCCCGGGTTATAAGAAAGGTCTTATCAACTAAGCCACGGAGGTCCTCATTTACTTTAGCGAGATATTAACAAATATTACATTGTACGTAGTTATGCGCAGCTGGTAGACCCAGCTTTAAAGAAATCTCAGAGAAAAGAAAAAGGTCACTGTTCGTAACCCTTACTCCATTTAATTTCATCGTTATATTTTTCATATTAAGTCAACTTGGCAAATATTTTTTTAAAATTATAATAAACTAGTAGCCTTCTTTATCAACCTACACCTTCCCCTAAATTTTTCCCTTCCAGTTATTTTTCTCTATATTGTTTCCAGAGTTTTCTAATTTCTCATTAAAGCAATAATAAAGCTTTGTTATGAATTGTTTTTGGATCTGTTTATTAAAAAAAGTGGTATTAAAGACAAACAATATTTAGTTCCATGAACCTTTATTTTCAAAAATTTATTTTAATTGAAATAGCCCTGTATCAACTATTTAAAATTAATTACATGCTCAAGTGGTCTTTATTAAACTATAATTAAAAACCTGTTTTGAATTTTTTTTAAATAATTTTCTGAGGAATCTTAATCATACATTTTTTTTCACATTTTACCCTTCAACATGTCCAAAGTAGTAATTTGGACTTATTTAAACGCGTGCCCGAAGGAAAACACTATATTCGGCCCCATTAATTGGGCCTTTCCAATGAACGTTGTGTTTTTTCTTTCTTCGTGGAACTTTTCCACTTATAGATCGGTTGTCAAATTTTTGAAGCTTATTCAGCTAAAACTTTAAATGGTCTAGAATTGTAATTAAAAAAAAAAGGTTTATTATGACTTGAATTTGATGGAACAAATCATCCTAGTTTGGATGGGATCCCTATTAAAAAAATGGGGCCTTGTCCAAGTAAGAGACGCAACAGGATTACCTACTCTTAACAACTGATTATCCAAACCGTGGAGTGTAGGAATAGATGAAGAGGAATCGTCAAGAGCTATCATGGGAGTCACGATTCTCAGTTATGAGCAACACAACAGGATGGATGGGCCTGCTTAGTTTGAATACGATGCATATCCAGAAAGTAAGTGCACTGAATTTTTGTAGGTTAAATTTTTTTTTATTTAAACAAAAAAATTACGTGGTTACCGTAGTACATATGTAAGCTATATTTCGACATAGTCGCCATTCCTCTCAATGCAGGTGGTGAAGCGGGCTATCAACTTTTTGATGCCTTCCTCGAAGTAGTTTCCCGCCAACCCTTCCGTCCACTTCTCCACCTCCTCCTTTACCTCCTCGTCGGTTGAAAACCTTTTTCCACCTATGTGCAGCTTCAGGGAGGTAAAGAGATAGTAATCTGAAGGTGCTAGGTCAGGGAAATGCGCGGGATGGTTCAGGACATCCCATTTAAACGAGGCGAGCAGTTCCTTCGTGGCGTTGACCGTGTGTGATCTGGCATTGTCGTGCTGCAGGCAGACTCCCTTTGACAGCATGCCTCTCCTCTTGTTCTGAATCACCCTCCGCAATTTTTTTAGGGTCTCACAGTATCTTGCAGAGTTGATGGTCTCCCCTTGAGGCATATATTCAATTAAAATTATGCCTTGACAGTCCCAAAACAATTTCTTCAATTTCGTCAGTCACAATTGAAGGTCTTCCGCTCCTCTGATCATCATGCACAGACGAACGACCGTTTTTAAACTCGCGACACCACTCCAAAACACGGATGTCATGATTTTCTTGGCTGAAATTGTGGTTTTGAACTTTTTGGCGGAGGGTGAAGAGGTGTGAGGTGACCGTTTTTAAACTCGCGACACCACTTGTACACACTCGTACGATTCATAGCTTTATCACCATATGCAGTTTTCACCTCATTATAAACCTCAACTGGAGGTTTGTCCTTCCAAACGAAATAACGGATGACGCCGCGTATTTCGTACTTGCCGGGGGATTGGATTGGCATTTTTCATGAAAGGTGTTGTCGCGTCGACACTTCTCAACGTACTGACCTCGAACCGGTCTCGTTGTGGAGGGGAAGAGTCAGGCTATACTGAAATGTAGCTAACATGTCGAAAATAAAATCCATCCGGTCGTGAGAGCCTCAGTACGCTTACTTTCTGGATACGCATAGTATGATTGAAATCTTGGGGAAAATAAGTACTCGTACATCAAAATTTGGTGCAAATCATACTCTATGCAATGTTCAAATTATCAAACTGGTTAACATATATTTTACATGTTGTGGGTGTTTTCAATTACAATTGAGTGTAGCGAGTACACAAATAAAACGTGTTTTCTTTTAGAGGGTTTTATATCATAATGTAACAAACGTAAACAGACTGCGGTTTTTTTGTAAAAGCAAGTGTAATTTTATAGCACCTACTCCCTCAGCAAAGAAGGAAAACGTGATTTTATTTTTTGTCTTTAAAGTTTTGAAAAAAAATCCTGTGAACATTAAAGTTTATTTTGTTTTTGGTTTTAAATGGCAGTATTAGACTGATGAGGTTTAAATACTTTACATTTTGTAAAGAAAATATGTCATAAATTTATTGTATTATGAAGGGGCTAGCAAAGTTTCTTTGGCTAAAGACACAACATTGTTTAACAAATAAATTGTGAAAATCAAATAGAGGACATTCTAAGAAAACATGGTCAGTCTTTCATAATACACACATATATACCAACACGCCGTATTCCAGTCGAGGTAGGCCTCACTGCCTATCCTGACAGAGGTTCAAACTTTCCTATTTCAACACAGGTTCTTTAATTCATCTATATCCATACCCCTTCTTAAACCACCTCTATGATTTATCTGACGTTTTGTATTTTTATTTCAAAAATATGATTCACTTCATCCAATCATATTGTAATTCCCCATGTCTTGCTCTACCACGCTTTTCACCCACATTGACAGTATGTATTTGTTTTTTTTTTTGTAAGCCTTTCTTTATTTATTCGTTCTGCATGCTCAAATGATCTCGGAGTGTTTTTTTTCATCTTACTCAAGACATCAGCCTTAAGTTCACATTTATCTCCTTAAATTAAAATATTTTTTTTCTATTATATTTCCCCTCACGTGTATTATGTCGTTTTACACTTTCGTTGTATCAAATTTAACCTGGTAGGCTTATTTCCATATGATGATTTCTTCCAACCAACTCGAAAGATCTTTAAAAGTCCTTCAGTGAAAGCTGTGCTTTAAATCCTTTTTAAAAAAATTGGGTTCGGGTGAAATTTGAACCAACAACACAAACGAACCCGCGGGTTTGGAGACAGGCGTCATACCAACTAGGCTAATAAATAGTTCTTCTTTCTCAAACCCTGCAAAAACATTTTTAAATTCAGATAGTGCTGTTTTGATATGTCAACTAGTTTATTTCCTGATGCCTTAAACTCGAAAATTGCGCAGCAAATATGGACAACATAAATCAATCGGTCAACCCTTAAACTGCCGGTCTGCTGGGGAAGGAGGAAACAATTAAACGACCCATTAATTCATTACTTTTAAAAGGACAAAGTTATTGTTTTTTTTTTTTTTTATATATTTAATACTAAGCCTTGTAAAAAGTGGACGCATTATATTCGATTTATTTATAAAGTTCTGTAACAAAGGTATAGTAAAAAAGTTTCCCTTTTTAATATCTGAACTATTGTTCTTTATTATAGTAAAGTGATGACTTAATGCTTCCTTTGAATATCAATTATATAGTCACCTATGATTGGTCAATTATATTTTAAATTAAATAAAACAATAATCAAGTTCTATTTAAAAATACGCTTTGCTTGACACTTGAATAGGTCGAGCAATTTAAGTTTATAAATGTATTGTAATTTGTTTTATCAAACACTGTTTATTCCACTTTTTGTAACGGTATAACCCTACCCGTTTAAAAGCTTTCATCTCATCGTTAGGGGAGCACAAACAAGGCTGTCTTGTTTGTGCTCCTCTGATGATGAGGTGGAAGCCTTGAAACTAGTAGGGTTATACCGTTACAAAAAGTGGAATAAACAATGTTTGATAAAACAAATTACAAGGTATTTAAACCTTCACAATGATAATGCCTGAACTATTAATAATGTATTTATAGTTAAGGCATTAATTTTTATAAACATATTAATAATGTATTTAGAAATGTATTTTTGAATATCGTGAAATTTTAATTTGTCAAACAATTATCAATTCTGTACGCAGATTTCCATAATTTCGGAAGGGAAATACGTCAAGTTTGATAAAATAAAAACATCTAACTTATCATATTTAATGCAATTGTAAGTTTGGTATTATATCAATTTAATATAAAATTGTACGATATATCTCCTTCCAATTAATAAAAGCTGAGATAAACTAGTTTGCGCTTTGCTCGAGAAGAAGGGTACCATACAATAAAATTTCATATTTATTGTATGGTACCCTTCTTTTTTTTTCTTGTCCGCAATAACCAGCTTTTGGGTACAGAATCAGTAAAATGGACACAGAACTCGCGTTTTGCAATCACACGAAGAGGCAACAAAAATATCAAAAGTATTTGGCGAGTGCGAGTATCTTAACCAAATGAACTATTAATCACAGTGAAACCTTTAATTTTTCTGATATCATCGAGAATGGAACCTAAAATACTCAAAAGTTAGTCTACTAGACCAACCAAGTCAATAGGAGGGCAATAGTTAACTAGGTCAAGTTGTATTTTGATTATTATTGATTAATAATGTACGTATATAATTATATTTTATACTTAATGTTGAGATAACTTTAATTAAATCTTTATTTCTAATGTCAAACCAAAAAATAAATAAAAAGTGTAAATAGCCAACGATTAATTCAGAATTGTGATTTAGTATATTGGCACAGTTTTATCTCATAAGAAACTATTCGTATGACGATATTGCCAGTTCATAAATACTCGTATAATACATAAATCAAACAACAGTTCATAAATACTCGTCAGTTCATAAATCAAACTATTGGGTGTTAACATAAGTTGTGTCCGTTTTTTTCCAAATGAACAGAACAAGAGGACACAAAAAAAAATTACAACAAATTAGTCAATAATGTATTCTCCTTCATTATTTACAGCTTCTTGCCAACGTTCTACAAGTTTTTAATGCCTGTGCGATAAAAACCATCCGGTCTTGATTCGAGGAATTCGTCCAACCATGTCCGCAGTTCGATGTCATTATTGAAGGAAAAACTATCGACGAGCTGTCCTTTCATTCATTGCATATTCACCGTACACTTTGCAAATATCACGAGCAGCTTTGGCAGCTTTATTCCCTCGATTGAACGCGAACAGAAGGAGGTGTCGAAAATACTCACTTTCGTCTACTTGACATTCCATTTTTTGAAGGCTTTTAATCAAATAAAATAATATATGTAACGTAAAAGCAAACAAAATATCTTGTAGAGCAGAAAATTTTCTTTCGAATGACGTAAACCTTTTTTCATTTTGCTTTACTCTTGGTGTTCATCTTAAAATTTGGAAAAAAAACGGACACAACTTATGTTTACACCTAATACAATATTTTAGACACGATTAATGGAACCAAAAACTTGTTATACTCGTATAATTATTTTAAAAATTGTTCAGCGTTTTCGCATGGTAAGAAAATTGACTGCATGCTAAAAAGGTTTGAAGGCGATCGGATTATGCTCGAGTGTACAAGAACATAAGATAAAATCAATAACCCATAATTTTCATTATTTTTCTTGTATCTCGGTGCAGACTCTTTTGAATTGATAAAAAGTTACGCCACAAATATTATGCGCAAATTTTAATTTCAAACTGAGTTTATTCATGGAATTTTATTAAAATATTTCCATAATCATTTGTGGTTCTTTTTTGCTAAGAGGCTATGTATTAATTTTTTACATACAATAACATTGCTGTTAATACGAATTTATTTATTTATTATTACACATGACAAGAAATATACACAATTTGCAAAAAAACAACAGGTTTTTTAATTTGGATATACAACTTTAATGGATCTGGGTTTGTTGCCTTTCATTTGTCGTATCCCCAGTAAACTAGGCTTTTGCCTGTATCTCACTGAGGATATTTAGTATGAAAAAATAAATCGATACTTCTTTTCGATTTTTGATTACACAAAAACAAAACCCCGTAGCATGTTCTCATCAACCTGACAAACAGTGGCACTCAATTTCAACTGGAAACATCATGCAAAATTAAACTCCTCACACATCATCACTCCAGAAATACCAAAAATATTCATCCCACATTATACCGCCCACAATCATAAGAATAAAAATAAAAATTAAAACAAAAACATACAGAAACACAAATACAAAAACAACTATAATTAAAACAAGAAGAAACCCACACTCACGAGCCCACACAAATCTTTTCCACTCGTCATTCATTCTGAAAGCCCAAGTACTCAAAATCCTGTCGCAATAACAACCACGCTCCGATCGACTGTCTAAAGGGTTTTCCTACCTTTACCTTAATTGAATTCGGCACACCATTGTATGTCATGGGAGCCAAATAAGCATATTGCCTTTGGGCAAAAGAGGCTTTAACTCTAGGGATGGTGAACATTTTATTAGTTTCAAATAAAAGGACAATTTATATAGTTTAAATAGCAGATTATCTTCAAGATTGCTCTAACTCGGAATTTTAGCCCGCTATTATTGACATTTTAAAAATATTTCAAAATGAATATACCTATTAGTTGAGTGATAGGATAGGAATGTGAACACACATTTATATATTATTATTTTTCGTGCAGTTAATATTGCGCGGTTTAATAATTGCGTTTTTTTACAAATACGTGAGTTTTAAACTTGTTGTCAAAAACTTGAATCAATATGATAAATAAATATTTATTGATAGTAATATAGTATGCACATACTCTTATATCTTGAAATTGCATACATATTTATCAAGATAAAGGGTAAGAAATTACCCGTTTATCTTGCTCCCTGTCGCTACCCTTCTTTCAATATCCCTTTCAACTCGTCTATCACACGTTAACATACCGCCTAGAAAATAGAATTTTATTTCGTTCTAACGAACAAATCTATAATAAACACAAAAATTTCAAAAGCACAAGATGTGGATATCTTCAAATATGAGATTATAATAAGCTACCGCAGTCATTACGACCATTGCTTCACCGCGAGTACAAAAGAGTGAATTGTTAATGTCTATCTTCTGATGTTAATGAGCAAACTCTACGGAGGGCCTCTTTGATATGCTAGCACTTCTGTCAAAGAGCCAAAGATATGACAACAAAGGCACACATTAGACACACATTCCTAGGAAAACGCATGAAGAATACTTTTTATCTTTCATTTCGTTTCGTGACCTATTTTTATTGGATCAAAGAAATTTAAAATAAATTTTATTGTTGGTAAGTTTTATTGTGTTCCGAATTTTGCATTTAACGTTGTAACGTTATCTATCTTTAAATATAACCTTCGCTCACTCATACGTTAATTTTTATACTTACCACATCCTTATAAAGAAAATCTTTAGGTTTTAGAGTGAAAAACTCATCAAGATTGTTTTTACTTCTAAAACAGAGTTAACAAATTTTAATCAGTTTGGTTTCACTTAAGGGCACTTGAACATCTTTCTAGTTGGCTGGAAGAGATTGTCATATAGCAGTAAGCTTGTCAGGTTGTATTATATATAGCGAAAGTGTTACAATACAATCGCACTATAGATTTGTTGTGAATATACATAAAATATCTGAATACATAAAGTAGTATGTTTTCAGATCTTTTCTTATATTTGCTACAGTATTAAATCTTTGATACATAAGAGTTAAATTTGGACGTAAAAAGACTGAAATGAGCCAAATAAACGCAGTAGAAATGAGGGCATTGAGAAGAATATGTGGAGGGCCGATGTATGAAAAAATATGGAATGAAGTTATTAAATACAAACATGAACTTAAGGCTGATGTGTAGCGTTAGATGAAGAAGACTGCTTTGAAATGCTTTGGACATATAGAACGAATTAATGAAGAAACATTGTAAAAATCAATATCTAGTGCAAATGTAAGTGGAAAGTGTTGTAGAGGAAGATTTGTGTAAATATGGTTGGATCAAATGAATATTATTAATGGAGAAGGAAACATTTAAATTCAGAGAACTCATATGAATTCTACGGGAAGATGTATGGATATGAAAAAGGCGAAGAATGTATTTCGATACGAAAGTCTGGCATTCTGTCCTTTCTGCCTACCCCGTAAGTCACGGCGTTATAGTATGTTTATATGTCAAAATATGTTTTTATTCTATTTTATCAACTTGATCTGGAACATTCTCCTGCTGCTTTATTTCTAAGAATTGTATAAGGCAACCAATCCAATAGTGTCGTTAATACTATATTTCTGAAAAACTTTTATTTTATTTCTTTATTTATTTAATGAAGAACACAACAGTGTCTTTATATACAAATGAACATGTGACAGGTTTTAAAGTACTTAAAATTATTGACAAATAATACAAAACTTTATCTTCAACTAAAGTGAAGATACCAAAAGCAGTAATAATAATAAATTGCAGTCATTGTTTTAAAATTATTTAATAATTATGTGTATATTTAAGTTCAATATATGTTATGTATGTATATCACAAAATATTACCAAACTTCACCAAGCCGACTTACGTAATTGTCGAAGACTTATTTTATAGAGGTAAAGAACTCAGATTTGTTTTTAGTGGAATAACGCATACATAGAACAAATATTGGATTTTTTTAGAATTTTGTGGGAATTTTATGAATAGATATTGAGATATAGAAAACTCATGGCATCATTAGTAGAACGAGATGCAAGTTGCTTTTGCAGAATTAAAACCTTCCTACATGTTGATGCAGGGTAACTCAACTCCAGAGGCAAAGTATTGTCCTTAATGTTTTGTTTATATTACGTTATTTATATTAATAAAGGATAACACGAAGTTACTACCTATTTCTAAATATTGTTGTGATATTCTGGCGAATACAATATATACTTATGCTTTATCTCTACTCCTGCTTTATCTCTAATTTATGAATATGATTTGATGGACAACCATCTTGAATATATAAATAACATTACTTACATAAACATTATGAAAATGTAAACCAAAAAATATTATACGAATTAGTGTAAAAATATATGAAATACCTTACTTTTACCGCAGAAATTAATATTTTTGATACATTTTGAATGGAAAACATACATATGTATTAGGTTGTTTTAAGGCGAAATTCCCTGACGCATTTTATATACAGATAATTTAAAACCACGATAATTTAAAACCTACAAACCAAAGTAATAAAACAAAATATTGCATACCTTCTCTTTTTTTAACGTTTGTTTTTTTTTGTTTTTTGTAAAACAAAAAAAAAACTTTACACCCATGGGTATATACTTGTATAAAAATTTTGGCTTTATCATTGTTCAATTCCTAATTAGAGTATTTTGTAAGAACACTGTTTATTCCACTTTATGTAAATCCCTAACCCGATTTTTGGCCGTTAGAAGCGTGTATGTCGGTACCTGTTTGAACAGAATTCAGTCTTGTTTGTGCTCCCTGATGATGAAGTAATTATTTTGAAACCGGCAATATTAAGTGGGATAAAAAGTGATCGACTCAATTAATTGCATTGTCTATAAACCTTCACAGTGGTGATGCCTTAACTATAAATAACATGGAAATAAATTTGCTATGACATTATTTCCAGCAATCAACGTGACACATGTTTCCACCTCCTACATTAAGGCTCTCTTCTGGTGGAATGCAGTTTTTTAAATAATATAAACGTTTCAGTTAACTATGTACTCGATATTGTTTATTTAAATCACGTTTCATGCCCATCTTCTTATATAATTTATTTTTATTTATTTTTTATTTCACCTGGCGAGTTAATTGCCATGTGGCAATCTCTTCCAGCCAAACAGAAATATGTTTTTAATGGGCCCTAAGTAAAAACTAGACTGAAATTACATTTAAAAAAATCTGGATTCCAGCGGGGATTGAACCCGGAACCTCCGGATCGGCAGACAAGCATCTTACCACCAGGCCATGGAGGTCGTCATGTTTGTTTATGAATAAAACCAACGAATTTAAGAAACTGACTAAAATATAGATTATATTGTTATTTATTATCGAGTCAATCTATTATTTTATTTAGTGGGCCTGATAACAGAATAACTCTAAAGAGACAATGTCAGTGACATAGTTGGTAACAGATTAACTTTCATCAAGGGTTATATTTCCTTAAACAAAGAAGCCGAAGAGCAACATATGAACGAGAGTATAAAATAGGTTTATATTTGTTTGATTAATATTTACCTTCCTGTGCTAAAAAAATCCGCGCGTTCCGGTGCTGTGTATTCAATACACATATAAAAATGATCGATTTTAAATCGGAAAAATTAGAATATTCTTAGCCAACCGCTTAAATTATTTAAATTTGAAGTCAAAAGTTATAATAATTGAAATTTAATTGCTGAAAACATGACAAAAAAAATCGGCCGACGTTCACAAAATGGGCGAAAAAACCACCTCAAACGATGCCCACGAGCTACTGAAGCAAGCGAACTGGGATTCTATTTCTTGCGTTCCCACATACCGAAGTAGAGTGAGAGTGAGACGTGAATAGCGTCGCTTCTCACCCGCAGTGCTTTTTAAGAATTAATGTACCTGTGTCACACACTGGCATACGTTTGATTGTATTGGTGAATTCATTCCCGATTTTCACAAAATATCTCTGATGTGGCCGATAAGTGCTAATTAAAATTAATATTATTTTTTTCATTCAATACTCAAATGTATTATGGAGGAATTCGTAAAATCTGAACCCTGTATTTATTATCTTTATAAAGATATTTAAGTTTTTAGAAGCAATGTGTACTGGTTACATATCACATGGAAGGAAGGGTTAAATATACAATGTCCTCAGTGAGATACAAGCAAAATACTAGTTTACTGGGGACACGACAAATGAAAGGCAACAAACCCAGACTCATTAAAATTGTGTGTCCGTATCAAATAACCTGTTGTTTTTTTTTCGCAAATTATGTATATTCTTGTCATGTATAAATAAAAAAACAATGCATTAAAAACATTTAAAAATTGTCGAAAAATATTTTTATTACAATAAAAATAGTCGAAAAATATTTTTATTACAATAAAAATAGTCGAAAAATATTTTTATTCCAATACAAATTTACGTTGTCTTTTTTAACCTTTTTGGAGTATTTCACCACATTTATAGGTGTTTCATAAACAATCGTATGTATGGTTATATTAAGAAAAGAAAAATCCCAAACCTTGATACATCAAAATATAATCAAACAACGAATACATTATTTGATTATGGTTTCCATCGAATTACTTGTTTGTGAAGTGATATATTATTTTTCAAGTTTTAAGATTCATTTTTTCCTCTACAATATTTCCTGATAGAGTGGACTTGAATCACCCCTTTAACATATTTTCATTCGATTCCTTCTGTTTCTCGTACTATTTTTTTAACTATGTATTTTTACAGTATTTCATAAGTTATTCGTATAACATGTTCCAACAACCTAAATGTGGTATATTTCACCCTTCTTAAGATATTGGTTTTGGATTCACACTCATCCTTAGTAATTACGAGTAGATTTCTTATTTTGTCATACAGCGACAAAACACAGATTCTTTTTAGAACAAGCATTTAATTAGCACCTAGTTTATCGAATGTTTTCTCATATACTTGATATATAAGTTGTATTAAATTTTACTTTATATAAGGGTTATTAATAAATAATAGTTTTTTTTTAATCTCAAAATATGCACAATGTGCTTTGCATGAAAATTTTCACAATAATACATTACAACGACTAACCCTTTCTAAATGTTTGTGGCTGGAAGTAACCAAGTTGAACCGATTACCGAAGTATTCTAATAAATTTACTTATAAAGTATATAAACCTCAGTAAATCCAATTAAGGAGTCCCTTGAACTTCAACGAAAGACCCATATTGAGGGCTCTTTACCCTTCTCAAGAATTGTAAAGCTGATGAAAACAAATTCTTTTTTTTTTACTTCTTACAGTTTATGTTTACTCTATTTACCTACATTTTTTGGAAGACAGCATCGAAATCAAAATATTTAATTATTAGACATACTAAATGATTTATTAAAAAAATATTTGTATTACACTTTCGTTGCATACAATACAACCTGGCGGACTTGCCATGTAACAATATCTTTCAACAGCCAGAAAGATTTTAAAGACGCCTTAAGGAAAAACCAGTCTGGGCTCTAACAGGAATCGAACCTGCAGCCTTCGAGTTGTGAGACAAGTGTCTTACCAACTAGGCTACAGTGGTCATTTTTCATAATTTATTATAGCTTTTACTTTAAAACACATAATAAAATAATTAGTATATTTCTTTACCTTTAGTTGTAAAATTTATTAAATGGAACCTAAGGTGGCAAACATTTAACCATTCCTTCCCTGTGATGTGTAACTAGTACACATTGCTTCTAAAATACCTCTATAAATATAATAAATACTGGGTTCAGATTTAAGGCATTCCTTCGTAATACATTTACGCATTGAATATAAAAAATAATATTAATAATAATTAGCACTTATTGGTCACATTAGAGATGTTTTGTGAAAATTGGGAATAAATTCACCAATACAATCAAACGTGTGCCAGTGTGTGACGTAGGTATATTTATTCTAAAAAATCGCTATGAGTGAGTAACAACGCTATTTACGAACGCAAGAAATAGAATCTCAGTTTGTTCGCTTCAGTAGCTCTCGGGCATCTATTTGAGGTGGTCCATTTACCCGTTTTGTGAACGTCGGCCGATGTTTTTTTTTTCATGTTTTCAGCAATTAAATTTCAATTTATATCACTTTTTAATTAAAATTTAATTAATTTAAGCAATTGGCTATGGATATTCTTATTTCTCCAATTTTAAATCGCTCATTTTTACATGTGTATTGAATACACAGCATCGGAACGCGCGGGCTTTTTTTTAGCACAGGAAGAGAAAGGTGTATGTTTCAATTAAAATACAAAAATACGTTTATTTATAAAGCGGTATTTAGTAATATAGGTGTGCTTTAAAAATTATACCCTATGTGTGCTTTAAAAATTCACTGAGGAAACATTAAAGCCGTTAATTAACGATTTAGATGCAAACTGTCATTCAAAACAACAAATCTGGAAACCGCATGCAACCGATTCGAGAACCTGGAACTCATTACTCAGCAAAATACTCATTGCTTGGCCAAAATACTTGTCTCTGGGTAAACACAGCAGCTTACCCAATATGTATATCAACTTACCCAATATGTCTCTGGGTAAACACAGCCACTTACCCAATATGTATATCAACTTACTCAATATGTCTCTGGGTAAACACAGCAACTTACCCAATATGTATATCACTCGAAATAAGTGTTTGAAGTTATATGCTGCAAACAATAGGACATCTGAAGATGTCACATTAAAAAAAGATCATGTCCATCCAAAATGAGCTCATAAAGCAGATTTTTTCTTATCGATGGTACAGAGCCGTTTAACATTTTGATTTTAATGAAAAAAGCACATAAATCATTCACAATCATAATAAAAAAAACAGTATTATTTCAAAAAGAATCTTGTCCAGGCTTCAAACCAATCAGAAAAGATCATGTCCGAATTGACCAATCATAGCTTTCTGATTGTGTCTAACTTCATACCAGTTCACCAGCAACTGTCAGTTTCAATTGTATATGCAGTGTAATGTCATTATACAGCTTTATCTACCTACATATATTTATAGTTTGGTAGTAACATTTATTCTTATTTTGTAACACTTTACTTATTTTATTTGATTCAAATTAAAATAAATTACTCTACCCAATTATTTTTTTTATTATTGTTTGCAACACCTGTATAATATTTTTGAAATCGAACAAATAAACATCATGTCCCAGACCTGTTCAATCAAAAAAGATTAAAGTAGAATTGTTCAGTCAAAAAGGATCATGTCCGTATTTTAAACTTGAATAACTATTTAAATTATTATGATTCGATTTTAAACAACAAATCAAGTCACCTTAAGCAATTTTAAGGATTTCAGATATTTTTACTATTAATTATTATGTAATATACGAGTATTTTTAATGCAAACAGTTTTTTGTAATTTCCCAACATTCTGATTTGGTGGACATGTTCTTTTTTTAATATTATCTCTTTATATCTTAACGAGTTTGTTAAATGTATATAAATTTACCTTTGATCAGAATACAATCATTTCATACAGAGTAAAATAAATCTTGGTTTAAAAAATAAGGTGTCAGATTTAATGATAGGGAGGTTGTGGCTGCTGCAATACGATAAAAATGAAGATGATTCGCTTAATTGTCTCATTTATTACAAAAGCTCTTTTACTACCCCGCTAAACAATATAAGCTTTTCATCTCGACAAGATAATAGAAAACTCCTTTTTAATTGAAAAGATGAGGGTAATAAAGTATAGCGGTGAAAGGTGTAATAGAAACAGTGTAGTAACGGCAAAACTATCAGAAAATTTTACTAAGCATAAAACGAAGGATACCTTAGTATAAAAGATGAATAAAGGATACAATATTAGCTAGATTCTCAAGTCATCTAATTGGAGGTGAGTTAAAAGTGTTTTATTAATTTATTACGGAAGACAGACAAAGTAACTAAAAAATAAGAGAAAATTTAAACAATATAAATTACATACTAGTATATAAGCAACAAATTGTTTATTTTTTAAAGCACCTGTTTTTTTTTATTTGATAAAAATGATTATTTATGTAGCGCTGCTTGCAGAGTAGGTCTTTCTCAATGGTGCTATAACTCGGGATTCGAGGCCACTTTTATTGAATATTTAAATTTATTACAAAATAAATACGTAAAAGTTGAGTGTAATGATAGGGACTTCCCTGCATCAATACGTGTATATGTTGAGAGAAATATATTGTATTTGGAGATTAAATCGCACAAAGATTACCAAGGGAAGACGAACTACAAAGAAACCTTTGCAGATCTCCGAAATGTGATAGTAATACTCGTACATTCAGCTTTAGTTGAAGTAAAGTGTATATGTGTAGTTGAAGTATAGTGTACGAGTATGTGCGTAGTGTTTAGTTGAAGTATAGTGTACGAGTATGTGTGTAGTGTTTAGTTGAAGTATAGTGTACGAGTATGTTTGTAGTGTTTAGTTGAAATATAGTGTACGAGTATGTGTCTAGTGTTTAGTTGAAGTATAGTGTACGAGTATGTGTATAGTATTTAGTTCAAGTATAGTGTACGAGTATGTGTGTAGTATTTAGTTCAAGTATAGTGTACGAGTATGTGTGTAGTGTTTAGTTGAAGTATACTGTACGAGTATGTGTCTAGTGTTTAGTTGAAGTATAGTGTACGAGTATGTGTCTAGTGTTTAGTTGAAGTATAGTGTACGAGTATGTGTATAGTATTTAGTTCAAGTATAGTGTACGAGTATGTGTGTAGTATTTAGTTCAAGTATAGTGTACGAGTATGTGTATAGTGTTAAGTTGAAGTATGGTGTAAGAGTATGTGTGTAGTGTTTATTTGACGTACAGTGTACGAGTATGTGTGTAGTGTTCAGTTGAAGTATAGTGTTCGAGTATGTTTGTAGTGTTTAGTTGAAGTATAGCGTACACGTATGTGTGTAGTGTTCAGTTGAAGTATAGTGTTCGAGTATGTTTGTAGTGTTTAGTTGAAGTATAGTGTACGAGTATGTGTGTAGTGTTTAGTTGAAGTATAGTGTACGAGTATGTGTGTAGTATTTAGTTCAAGTATAGTGTACCTACGGTATGTGTGTATAGAAGTGTTTAGTTGAAGTATAATGTACGAGTATGTGTATAGTGTTAAGTTGAAGTATGGTGTAAGAGTATGTGTGTAGTTTTTAGTTGACGTACAGTGTACGAGTATGTGTGTAGTGTTAAGTTGAAGTATAGCGTACGAGTATGTGTGTAGTGTTCAGTTGAAGTATAGTGTTCGAGTATGTTTGTAGTGTTTAGTTGAAGTATAGTGTACGAGTATGTGTCTAGTGTTTAGTTGAAGTATAGTGTGCGAGTATGTGTGTAGTATTTAGTTCAAGTATAGTGTACGGTATGTGTGTATAGTAGTGTTTAGTTGAAGTATACTGTACGAGTATGTGTATAGTGTTAAGTTGAAGTATGGTGTACGAGTATGGGTGTAGTTGAAGTATAGTGTATGCATATATTGTTTAAAATTAATATATTTGTTTTATCTTTTTCAGAAAAAAACATGCAACGATGACATTTCTCCAATGATGTGAAAATACGGGTAAATAATTTTTTTAATAATTTTTATATTTATTTATTAATATTTTAAAGCAAGTTAGTTTATTTCTAAAAATATTTGCATAAACGGATTATTACGAAAGAAAATGATTACAAAAGAACGCTTTCCCAATATTTTAAAATAAAGTTCCAGAAAGTTGAATCCGAAAATGTTAAACTATTATTCAAGTCAAACTGATTATCATTGTTTTATAAAATTAAATAAAAAGATAGCACCTGTATAAATCAGTGTATGTTTAGTCTTTAAAACTTTTCAATGCATATTTTTTTATTTATTTAATTCTTTATTGCTATGTGACAATCTCTTTCAATCAATCATACCATTGTTTAAGAAAGTTTTGAATCAAAGTTGGAAGATTTACATATTTGATGAAAAAATACAAGACGATAAATCGTAAAACCCACAAAAAACAACAAACGAAAATTTGATAAAATTTATCGGTGAAGAGCAGAAGGAAAGGGCGATTAAAAAGGATGATGATAAACCAAGAAAAAACACGGTATGTCATTGAAGGGAGATGAAATAATTTTTTCATTCGCTTTTAAAATCACGTCAACAATACTGTGAGTCTCATTTTAGATGAAAGTTGGTCCAAGAAACTAATAGCAGAGGCAGTAAAAGACGACGTGAAAAATGAAGAGTGGTGAACTGGAAAAACCAAATGTCAACTTTTGTTGGAGCGTAGAGCCAGACCGTTGTTGGGTAGTCGTTGAAATTTTTCGATAAGATGTGAGAAGGTGGCGAGACAGTTAAGAACGTTATATAAAAGTGACAATACTTGAGCACCGTTTCTCATATTCAATCAGTTGAGGGATGTATGATAAGGAATAATATTATTTTCCAGATTGAATATGAAACTTACACAAATATTCTGTATTCAATGATGTTGCTTCTCCACTCCAGATAACACTCGTCCGCATAGTCAATAATACCATATTATGTTATAATTCATCGTGCTTGTCGTCTTCTCAATCTTGGGGGTCGTATTTACAATGGATCAATACCACCACTCTCCACTACAAGCAATATGAAATGATGTGTCTCTTGAAATTATCATTTGCTAACTTATTTGCCTTTTTTCTCTGTCAAATTGGTAATATGTTACTCGACGTATCTTACCAATTCTTCTTGACTGTTTGTTACCTACATATTCCTATGTGATGCACTTCTTATATGAATTGTGAATCCTTCGAGGAAATAAATACTTCTCCAATATTCTGTGAGGACTATATTTGATAAATTGCATAGTTCACGTCCTCGATATTGTAAATTCCCGATATGGCATGTGTTATAAATCGCGTGGCCAGACAGATGACTCACATGTTGTTTTTCTGAAATAAGGGAGATAAAATATTTTTAGAATACTATCGGTAAGATTAGGTCAATAAAAATCTCCTAGGTGGTCACCCTCGGGCCCTCACCCAAATTCTTAGTAACACGAAGTTATTGTTTTGAAAATATAGTAGCAAGATATCTTAAAATCCAAACGGTTCAGGATTGAGTAATAAAATATCCTCGTCCCATTGTCCCGAATTGTAAAGAATACCATTGTCATTGTTTTTTATTTTAAATAGATGGATGCGATATTTTTAACTACTAAAAGGGTTCGATAATAAAATCTGCTTTATCTCAAAGCACCGCTTGCTGTCTGAGACAGCCAGGTACATTTTCCTGGAAGCATCTTTCAATGACGACATGGTAAAAGTACATTTTAGTTCCACGTCTGTACATTCGGGAGCCGCTCGTATTGGTAAGAGAGAGATGGAAATAATTGTCCTCTCTCTCTCGCGATTTTCTTTAAAAGGGGGAGCAGAGCTCCCCAGCTCCCCTTTCCATTCGAGACTTGGTGCTGGACGGACGTTGCTTCAACGCTGCTCACGCGGAATACTACCCGTATTCATAGCTGCATTTTCTTTGCCGTATCACAAACGCTTCAAGACGACATCTTCAATTTTGGGTGAATATTAATTTCCTTTTTTCCGATTTCGTGACAGGACCTTATGCCCTGGCTTTACTTAAATTCAAATTTGCTATTGTAAACCCCCTTGTTAGAATTCACAACACAATCTACGAGCCATTGATTCGGGAACCGAACTTAAAACTTTTTTTTCCTTGAGATACGTCGAAGGTTTTTTTTTTTAATTAATCCATTTATATAAAAAACTTGTTTGTTTTTAAAATTATATCTCTTTTAATTGTGCCCCTTGTCCCGGTAAGGAGAATTGAGAGAAAGTTACTCAGAGTACCAATTACCCAACGAACTCCTGAGATCAAAGAGGATTTGTTCCTTTTCACCCGGCTGAGCAGAGCAGGCGTCACACCTGGTAAGATTGGAACCTGGTAAACTTGATTTACGTCATCAAATGTGTACATTATATTATTCTAAAAACTAGGAAAAGGTGTGACAATTCGTAAGGTTTTTTGATTGATTCAACCTCTTAAAACGAACACCTGTTACGCACTCGACGCAATTGTTTTACATCAACGAAATATTACCGGATACCGGAAAGTAATGTTGTTTTTATGTGATGTAATTTTGAGTGTAATTTATTTTTTATGTTCACTCTTAGTGAAATAAGTGTATTGAGCAATCAATTAACTTTTGTTCTTGAAAAATTGCAAGATTTGTTTATCAGATTTAGCCAACATAAATTGAGTGACGTGAAACCCGAAGAGCGTCATATTTGTCATTGTATGCTGTATGAATTTCGCAAAAGTGACGATACAACAACGATTACCATGAATATTTGTGGTGTGTAACCTAATTGATTAGATGTCCGCAAGTGTTGATTCGCCAAATTCCGATTGGGCGATTTCAATCTCTCCTATGCCCATCGTACTGGAAGGCCAGTGAAGCTGGACAACGACTGGTTTGCACTCATCTGTAGAGGCAGATTATCGATGAATTGTTGGAAAAACTTCATTCTTCATACTTTACTGTCCAGTAGCAGTTTCTACGGATAGGAAAGCTCAAAAGACATTTTTCATCGAATTATCGCTGTAACATCAAGTGCAAAAAGTAACAGCTTTCTCCCTTTCAGACGCCAGTTTAACTCCAAAATCAGACCTATACCCTAAAAAAAGTCTTGCTCTGTGATTGGTGAAACATTGCAGGCATTATTCTATAGCAAGAAGGTATAGGAACCAAGTCAGACCTCCTTTGTCAACAATCGGAAGGTTTGAATCAAGCTCTTTCCACTAAACATCCAGCACAGGTCAATAAAACAGGTGTCATGCTGAAGTATGACAACGCGAGACCACATTAGACGGGACAGACCGATAACAAAATCAAAGATTGAGGTTGAGAAATTTGGCCCTATACATCTTGTTCACCTGAAATTGCGCCATCTGATTACCATTTCATAAGCATTCAGATCTCTACAGTACTTTCTCAGCGGGAAAAGTTTCCGAAATGTTGATGACGTCAAAACTGGGTACTCGGAATTCTTTGCATAAGAATCAACTTTTTTTTACAAAAAGGTATTAAATATTTGTTTTCATGATTGGTAACCGTGATCGACAACGATGGCGACCATATAAATTATTAAAAAATTGCTAAAATATTTTTTTACCTTTGATGAAAAAACGACATCATCTTTCGGTAACCTTAAGGCCTCGGCCACACAGGTAGGAGCCTCGCTTGGTGCTTAGAGCTACGCTGCGAGCTAGGTGACATATAATACCGAACCAACGCACTGCATAGTATTGCAATGGCCACACTGCACGCTTCGCGCCACGCTACGTGACTATTAGTCACCTAGTGAGTCTCCTGGCGAACAGACGTGTTGGTTAATTTTATTGTATCACCAAGGGATTTTACAAGATGGCAGAAGTTTTAATAACAGCTGTGTATAAAAGGGGGCCTTTGTGGAACCCATCGAGCAAATTATACAAAAATGTACCTGTGATAAAATCACTTTGGAATGAAGTTGGCACAGGGAGTAAAGAAAGATGGTAAGTTGTAATTAAATTGTTTAGTTTTGAGAGTGGCGTCGTTTGTTGATTCAACGGCTCCCAAATGTCAAATGAATTTGTGCGAAGCACTTTGGTGTGGCCAAGCATGAAGTCACCTAGTCTATTAGTCACGTATCACCTAGCGAAGCACTTTGGTGTGGCCTTAGCCTAATACTTTCGTAGGGAATGCAATTTTTTATCTTAAGTTGACAATGTTCACCATCCCTAGAGTGAAAACCTCTTTTGCCCAAAGGCAATATGCTTATTTGGCTCCCATAACATACAATGGCGTGCCGAATTCAATCAAGGCAAAGGTAGGAAAACCATTTAGACAGGCGATCGGAGCGTGGTTGTTATTGCGATATGATTTTGAGTACTTGGACTTTCAGGATAAATGACGTGTGGAAAAGATTTGTGTGGGCTCGTGAGTGTGGGTTTCTTCTTGTTGTTTTAAATTTTGTTGTTTTTGTGTTTCTGTGTGTTTTTTTTATTTTTACTCTTATGATTGTGTGCGGTATATTGTGGGATGAATATTTTTGGTCTTTCTGGAGTGATGATGTGTGAGGAGTTTAATTTCGCATGATGTTTCCAGTTGTAATTGTGTGTCACTGTTTATCAGGTTAATGAGAACGTGCAACGGGGTTTTGTTTTTGTGTAATCAAAAATCGGAAAGAAGTATCGATTTATTTTTTCATGCTAATTATCCTCATTGAGATACAGGCAAAAGCCTAGTTTACTAGGGATACGACAAATAAAAGGAAAAAAACCCAGATCCATAAAAATTGTATGTCCAAATGTAATTACCTGTCGTTTTTTCACAAATTATGTATATTTCTTGTCATGCGCAATAATAAATAAATAAATACATTTAAATACTTCTTAAGGTCTGAGCTCTAATATAGTGTTTTTTTTTATTACATTTTTTTTCTATCGTCCAATAATTTATCAACATTTGTGCCTTTAACGTATTGAAAACATAAAAATGGAACAGTCAGTTCCAACCGTGAACTTATTTATATTGTTTATTTAATTTTTCCATTTTTTGTTGGAAAGTGAAAATTAGATAAAATAATTTTAAACCAAAACTTTTCCAATAACTCATTTTAATTCATGATGCTGGTCAAACCAGACAGCGTAGAGAGAAAAACTCTGATTTTATCTAAAATTTTTTTTTCAAATTATATGTATGAATCTGGGTTTTAAGCCTATATTATATATGTGTGGAGTCACCAATAAACTAGGTTTTTACCTGTATTGTATTATTTTGTAATACTTTCGTTGTATACGTACAACCTAGCGGGTTTATTGCCATATGCTAGACTTTTTCAATTGACTAAAAATATGTTAAACATACTTGAAGTAAAGTGTAGACTAAAAAGTTTAAAAAAAAATCTGGGTTCCAGACTGGAGTCTCACGTCTTATCCACAAGGCCATGAAGGTCGTCAATGATTGTACTGGGAATGTATAGTACTCGGGATATATGGACATAATAAAAAAAAATTATATTTTTACTGATTATTTTGATATTTATTTTCATAATTTGTGAGACCAAATATATACCATGTGAGTAAACTCTTAGTATACAAAAGATTAACATACATACTTACTACATTTTACTATTTTGATAGGCTCAAGTACCAAAACCATATTTGATAGGCTCAAGTACAGAAACCATATTTGATAGGCTCAAGTACCAAAACCATATTTGATAGGCTCAAGTACCAAAACCATATTTGATAGGCTCAAGTACCAAAACCATATTTGATAGGCTCAAGTACCAAAACCATATTAGATAGGCTCAAGTACCAAAACCATATTTGATAGGCTCAAGTACCAAAAACATATTTGATAGGCTCAAGTACCAAAACCATATTTGATAGGCTCAAGTACCAAAACCATATTTGATAGGCTCAAGTACCAAAAACATATTTGATAGGCTCAAGTACCAAAACCATATTTGATAGGCTCAAGTACCAAAACCATATTTGATAGGCTCAAGTACCAAAACCATATTTGATAGGCTCAAGTACCAAAACCATATTTGATAGGCTCAAGTACCAAAACCATATTTGATAGGCTCAAGTACCAAAACCATTTTTGATAGGCTCAAGTACCAAAACCATATTTGATAGGCTCAAGTACCAAAACCATATTTGATAGGCTCAAGTACCAAAACCATATTTGATAGGCTCAAGTACCAAAACCATATTTGATAGGCTCAAGTACCAAAACCATTTTTGATAGGCTCAAGTACCAAAACCATATTTGATAGGCTCAAGTACCAAAACCATATTTGATAGGCTCAAGTACCAAAACCATATTTGATAGGCTCAAGTACCAAAAACATATTTGATAGGCTCAAGTACCAAAACCATATTTGATAGGCTCAAGTACCAAAACCATATTTGATAGGCTCAAGTACCAAAAACATATTTGATAGGCTCAAGTACCAAAACCATATTTGATAGGCTCAAGTACCAAAACCATATTTGATAGGCTCAAGTACCAAAAACATATTTGATAGGCTCAAGTACCAAAACCATATTTGATAGGCTCAAGTACCAAAACCATATTTGATAGGCTCAAGTACCAAAACCATATTTGATAGGCTCAAGTACCAAAACCATATTTGATAGGCTCAAGTACCAAAACCATATTTGATAGGCTCAAGTACCAAAACCATATTTGATAGGCTCAAGTACCAAAACCATATTTGATAGGCTCAAGTACCAAAAACATATTTGATAGGCTCAAGTACCAAAACCATATTTGATAGGCTCAAGTACCAAAACCATATTTGATAGGCTCAAGTACCAAAACCATTTTTGATAGGCTCAAGTACCAAAGCCATATTTGATAGGCTCAAGTACCAAAAACATATTTGATAGGCTCAAGTACCAAAACCATATTTGATAGGCTCAAGTACCAAAACCATATTTGATAGGCTCAAGTACCAAAACCATATTTGATAGGCTCAAGTACCAAAACCATATTTGATAGGCTCAAGTACCAAAACCATATTTGATAGGCTCAAGTACCAAAACCATATTTGATAGGCTCAAGTACCAAAAACATATTTGATAGGCTCAAGTACCAAAACCATATTTGATAGGCTCAAGTACCAAAACCATATTTGATAGGCTCAAGTACCAAAACCATATTTGATAGGCTCAAGTACCAAAACCATATTTGATAGGCTCAAGTACCAAAACCATATTTGATAGGCTCAAGTACCAAAACCATATTTGATAGGCTCAAGTACCAAAACCATATTAGATAGGCTCAAGTACCAAAACCATATTTGATAGGCTCAAGTACCAAAAACATATTTGATAGGCTCAAGTACCAAAACCATATTTGATAGGCTCAAGTACCAAAACCATATTTGATAGGCTCAAGTACCAAAAACATATTTGATAGGCTCAAGTACCAAAACCATATTTGATAGGCTCAAGTACCAAAACCATATTTGATAGGCTCAAGTACCAAAACCATATTTGATAGGCTCAAGTACCAAAACCATATTTGATAGGCTCAAGTACCAAAACCATATTTGATAGGCTCAAGTACCAAAACCATTTTTGATAGGCTCAAGTACCAAAACCATATTTGATAGGCTCAAGTACCAAAACCATATTTGATAGGCTCAAGTACCAAAACCATATTTGATAGGCTCAAGTACCAAAACCATATTTGATAGGCTCAAGTACCAAAACCATTTTTGATAGGCTCAAGTACCAAAACCATATTTGATAGGCTCAAGTACCAAAACCATATTTGATAGGCTCAAGTACCAAAACCATATTTGATAGGCTCAAGTACCAAAAACATATTTGATAGGCTCAAGTACCAAAACCATATTTGATAGGCTCAAGTACCAAAACCATATTTGATAGGCTCAAGTACCAAAAACATATTTGATAGGCTCAAGTACCAAAACCATATTTGATAGGCTCAAGTACCAAAACCATATTTGATAGGCTCAAGTACCAAAAACATATTTGATAGGCTCAAGTACCAAAACCATATTTGATAGGCTCAAGTACCAAAACCATATTTGATAGGCTCAAGTACCAAAACCATATTTGATAGGCTCAAGTACCAAAACCATATTTGATAGGCTCAAGTACCAAAACCATATTTGATAGGCTCAAGTACCAAAACCATATTTGATAGGCTCAAGTACCAAAACCATATTTGATAGGCTCAAGTACCAAAAACATATTTGATAGGCTCAAGTACCAAAACCATATTTGATAGGCTCAAGTACCAAAACCATATTTGATAGGCTCAAGTACCAAAACCATTTTTGATAGGCTCAAGTACCAAAGCCATATTTGATAGGCTCAAGTACCAAAAACATATTTGATAGGCTCAAGTACCAAAACCATATTTGATAGGCTCAAGTACCAAAACCATATTTGATAGGCTCAAGTACCAAAACCATATTTGATAGGCTCAAGTACCAAAACCATATTTGATAGGCTCAAGTACCAAAACCATATTTGATAGGCTCAAGTACCAAAACCATATTTGATAGGCTCAAGTACCAAAAACATATTTGATAGGCTCAAGTACCAAAACCATATTTGATAGGCTCAAGTACCAAAACCATATTTGATAGGCTCAAGTACCAAAACCATATTTGATAGGCTCAAGTACCAAAAACATATTTGATAGGCTCAAGTACCAAAACCATATTTGATAGGCTCAAGTATCAAAAACATCAATCACGCTTCGATCCCTTGAATTTGTCGTACCTTTTTGTCATGAAATTCGGTACATTTCTCGTATTGTATCATATATCATGTTTTAAATCAATATTCAAAAGATTCGTTGTTCAAAAGGAGCTTTTCAATCACAACTGTTCCTCTACCAAGTTTTTTTACGATTTTTATGTATTGTATAAATAAAGGAAAAAAGTTAATTCAAAGGGCCCGTATTGTATACATTCCTACTTTGACAAGACATTTTATTTCACCACAGAGGGGTTGGTTCAGGATAATATATATCGCCTTGAATGGATTCATTAATCTCACCCTGCTCATCCTACGCCATGGCAAGGCTCTTACCCCTAAAATGCACGGCATTAGTTACGTCAGTAATTTTCCTTTGGAGTAAATTTAATAATCTCGAAACACTTTTAAAGTATTTATTAATACAAAAAGTCAGGAAAATAAATAAAAAACTAATTGGATCACTCAGTTTAGACACTAGCACAAAGGAAAACACTCTGCAAAAAAATATTGTAATGCCTTGATCCAATGTTCCTGAGCACCACTTTTCGGAGGTTGATATAAATAAGGTTCGTCGTATTCTTCTGACTATATCCTCAAAAGCGATGGGTGACGACAATGTTTAGATTGTGTTCATCTCCTTCATTACCGATGCTATTATTTGTATCATAACACATATAATTTTTTTTTCTTTGTCTACTAGCAGTGTGTGGAAGAAGGCTCTAATTATTCCGATCCCGAAAATTGGATTACCCACGTCATATAAAGATTTTAGACCCATATCTATTCGGCCCACATTATCTTAAGTTATTGAAAAAAGTATTCATATACAAATTGACTATTCTCACTCTAATCAATTTGAATTGTTTAATCCATTGCAGTCAGGATTTAGTCCAGGGCATATTACCATTACCGCACTGGTCAAGATTACGGATGATGTGAGACGTGGAATGAGCTTTAAGCAGCTGATATTTTTAAGTCTATTGGATTTTAGCAATGCATTCAATACTGTAGACTTCGATCTGCTTATGACTCGAATGCACTTATTACGATTATCTAAATCGATTATTGTCTAGTTTTCGAGCTATTTAAAGGGAAGACAACAATCCTGTAAATACCAAGAGCGTATCTGAATGGACTCTCTGCAGGCGTTCCTCAAGGTGGAATTATCTCTCCACTCTTTTTTCTATATTCATCAACCCAATAATATCATCTTTTAAATGTTTTTATCATCTGTATGCAGATGATCTGCAAATATATATTCATTTTGATCCAAATTTCTTTCACACGGCTTTGAACAATTTAAATGCGGACCTTCAATCGATCTCGGAGTGGACTGGGGATCATGGCTTACTCAGAAATCCTACGAAGTCTCAAGCGATCCTCATTGGCAGCCCTCAGCTTCTCGGTCAATTCAACACTGACTTACTTCCTCCAATACTACTTGATGGCTCTATCATGCCATTACATAAAACTGTTAAAAACCTAGGGGTGCTAATAGATAACACTCTCTCATGGCGAGATCAAATAAATGAGATAAGCCGAAGGATATTCTTCAGCCTTCATTCCCTTAAAGTGTTGCAAAGATTCCTTCCAACTAAAACCAACATTTTACTCATACAATATCTGCTCTTTCCGATTCTAGACTATGCGGACGTCTGTTACTTGGATGTTACACAGGAACAGCTGGACAAATTACAGCTTCTTCAAAATGTGTGTCTTAAGATATATTTTCAACCTACGAAAATACGATCATATAACTTCATACCAGAAGGCATAAAACTAGTTAAATGTCAGAAATAGACACCAACTTTACATACTGTCTCTATTGTATAATATTCTAAACTGTCCCGCCACCCCCTCTTATCTAGCCGAAAATTTTCATCGTCTTTCCAATCATGGATTAACGTTACGCTCAAACAGAGAATCTTTATTGGCCTTTCCAGTTCACCGCTCCTCTTTTTTTACGTCCTCCTTTACTTACCATGCAGTGAGACTCTGGAATCAGTTACAAACCAATATAAGACTCGCTACGTTCTTGGCATGCTTTCTGGAGCGACTGAAAATCTCTTAATTTCTAGTCAGTAAAATAACGTGTTTTCTTCCTGATTTTTCTTATCCTTTCCTCTCCACCATCCCTTCCTTTCCTTTTGATTGATTATATCTCACTTTATATGAAAAATAATGTTCGGGTGATTATCCGTCTTTGTGGGGTTCGCTGATATATCCTCACGTATATGTTTATGGATTTCGTGGGGATGGATAGTCATTTAAATGATTTATGATACCACGTAACTTGCTTCATTTACTTTTGTCTGGTTGGTTGGAAGAAATTGTCGCCTGGTAATAAGCCCACCAGATTGTATTTGCAATAAAAGTGTTAAATAAATGTTTCAGTGCCCCATTAACTTTCGTCGACAACAAAAAAATATTTTCTGTTTTAAAATGTTTTGCGTTTATTTCTAATGCTAAAATATAACATTATACACATTTTACATAATCATAGTTATAAAAAACTCTGTTACATAGTATCCATATATACATGAGCCTTTATAAAAACTCTTTTACATAGTATCCATATATACATGAGCCTTTATAAAAACTCTTTTACATAGTATCCATATATACATGAGCCTTTATAAAAAATATGTCAGAAGAGAGATATTTTACTTGATTTTTTTTACAAACAAATCAAATTTTACTTTACACCATATTTACGCTACATGATGGCATTTCCTCTTGATCCGAACATATCCCTTTTTACTGGTGGCAATCATTTTTAATTGGCTCAATTTATTTGTAACTCTAACATTTCCCGTAAAATTTATTCCAGGATTTTATATATAAATTTTATAATATCATAAAATATCATAGCACAAATTATAAACATATTTCTTTGCTATCGCAAAATGAAAATGTAAGTGAGGTGATAATTTATAGCAGAATACGGAATGAAGTCATTAGAGATGTATGTGAATTCAAAGTTGATGTATTGAATGATATGAAAAAGAGCACTTAAATATGGTTTGGGCATTTACAACGAATAAATTAAAAAAGACCTACAAAACAAATATTTAGTGTAAACGTGAGTGGAAATGGTGGTAAAGGAAGACCAACGAAACTATGTTTGAAATAAGTCAATATTATTTTGAATGACGGAAATGTTAATATATGTAAGAAGACGAATGAATGAAGAATATTGTAAAATATAGCAAAACACAGTTATCAATGAATTATTTATATTAATCTTAAAGTCATGTGAGTGATTAAACACATGCGATATTCTAAGTTACGAGTATATTGCTGAAAATAAAAAAGACTTCGTGGCTTTTGACACTTTGTCAAATTCCTTAGATTAACCTTTCCCTTCCTTTGCTAAAAAAAAATCCGCGTGTTCCGGTGCTGTGTATTTAAATACACATATAAAAATTAGCGATTTAAAATCGGAAAAATAACAATATTCATAGGCAATCGCTTAAATTAATTAAATTTGAAGTCAAAAGTTATAAAAATTGAAATTTAATTGCTGAAACCATGAAAAAAACATCGGCCGACGTTCACAAAACGGTCGAAGAGACCACCTCAAATGGATACCCGAGAGCTACCGAGATCTGAGACGGACTAACACTGTGTATGTTATAACTCGAAGGAAGAAACACAACTGCGAGATTCTATTTCTTGCGTTCCCATATACCGAAGAAAAGTGAGAGTGAGACGTGAATAGCGTCGCTTCTATAGTTATAAATATAGTTAGCCTAGTTTACTGGGGATACGACAAATGAAAGGCAACAAACCCAGATCCATTAAAATTATATGTCCAAATCAAATTACCTGTTGTTTTTTCTCAAATTGTGTATATTTCTTGTCATGTGTAATAATAATAATAATAATAATTATAATAATAGTGGTTTTTTTAGAATTAATATACCTAGATCACATACTGGCACATGTTTGATTGTAATGGTGAATTTATTCCCGATTTTCACAAAATATCTCTGATGTGGCCGATAAGTAATAATTATTATAAATATAATTTTTTCATTCAAGGTATAAATGTATTACGGAGGAATATCTAAAATCCGAATCCAGTGTTTATTATATTTATAGAGATATTAAAGTATTTATAAGCAATGTGTACTAGTTACACATCACAGGGAATGAAGGGTTATTCGATCCCCGTATCAATCCATTTTGCTACCTCTTTAATTGATCAACGATAACGTCAGTTGATTATTCATTGGTCCATCTTTAAAGAATTTTTGCAGGTTAGTTCTTAACTTTACTTCGTTAACCCTTCCCTTACGGTGATAAAAATAATACGCGTGCTCTGGTGTTGGGTAGTGAGTACGCAATAAAAAATTTGCGATTTTAAATCGGAAAAATAAAAACATTCATAGATAATCCCCTTAATTAATTATAATTGAAGTTAAAAATTATAATAATTGAGATTTATTTGCTGAAAACATTAAAAAACCATCTGAAAACATTAAAAAACGCTCACGGAATGGGCGTACGTCTAACCTATTTGCAAGCCTAGCCTAGAGGCTACTAGTGGCGCGGAACGTCTGTCGCATACCCCGGCGCTTACGCCTTTGCTTGCGACGTTGAGACAATTCAGCTCCTCGCAATTAAGTCTAGTATGCAAGAGTGAGATGCGAATATAGTGTCGCGCTTCCAGCATACTATTCACCTATCGTCAAGACGAGGCACTCGCAGCGTTTAAATGCGAATTTGTTTTCGATCTTTACAAAACACCTCGATGTAGTCGATAAATTCTGATAATTATTAATATTATTTTTTAAATCAATGCGTAAATATATTATGGAGGAATACCTAAAATCTTAACCTTGTATTTATTATATTTATAGAGATATTGATGGTTATTAGAAGCAACGTGTAGAAGATTCCCAACACAGGGAAGGAAAGGTTAAAGATTTCAATCAAACATTAGCTCAAAATAAAGTTGATTATGTATGTTATTGAAAGTGATGAGGCTTACAGCCTTCTAAGATATAAGAAAGATGTTTTATCTCACAAAATTATTTGAGATTATCAGCTTGCATATTTATAGTTCGAAACTAACTCAGCTAGTCATGTTACAAGTTCCTTGTAGACCCACTCAACAAAATATTTTGTTCGACTCTTGCATAGCAAAACTGTAGATATTAGATTGTCAATATGGGCATTGTATAGATTTGCATATGGCTTTCGCTACTTACGGGAGTCAAGTGAAGAAGTAATTCTTGACGGGATGAATTGATTGAATTTTATAGATTTGGCTTTTTTTTTATTGTTAGACATGTATTTTTTTTCATAACACCGCTGACATGTCATTACACTGTTGAAATATCTGTTAAATTATGTTGAATATATTGTTTATAGTTAAGGCATTAACGTTGTGGAGGTTTAAAGAAATTGTAATTTATTTTATCAAACACTGTTTATTCCACTTTCTTATAACGGTATTACTCTACCGGTTTCAAGGCTTTCACCTCATCTTTAGGGGAGCATAAACAAGACTAAATTTTGTTCGAACTGGTACCGACATACACGCTTCAACGGTTGGGGACTGAGTGGTAAGGGAGGCATGGGACGACTTCGGCGAGAGATATTTGGGATACATGTGTTTATCGAGCCGAACATCTGGTAAAAACATATATCCCAAAAATACTCCTCAGTCCCCAACCATTGAAGCGGGTATATCGGTACCAGTTCGAACATAATTAAGTCTTGTTTGTTCTCCCCTGAAGATGAGGTGAAAGCCTTGAAACCGACAGGGTTATACCGTTACAAAAAAAGTAGAATAAACACTGTTTGATAAAATAAATTACGGTATAACCCTACCGGTTTCAAAGCTTTCACCTCATCTTTAGGGGAGCACAAACAAGACTCAATTATGTTCGAACTGGTACCGACATACACGCTTCAATGGTTGGGGACTGAGTGGTAAGGGAGGCATGGGACAATTTTGGCCAGGAGCTGAGAGATATTTGGGATATATGTGTTTATCGAGTCGAACATCTGGTAAAAACACATATCCCAAAAACCTCTCCGCTCCTGGCCGAAATCGTCTCATGCCTCCTTTACTCCTTAAAAATAGAATAAACAGTGTTTGATAAAATAAATTACAATATGTTATATATTGTTGTTTTTTAATCTTTGCATCAAAAATATAATTAAGCCATTAAAATAAATAAATTGAATCGATGGTAATAGTACAATACATTTAGTGATACTTTTACGGTTATTCTTCAGATATTTAATGTCAGATTATATTAAAAATTTAAAATTGCATGCTGTCCAAATAAAGCTGAAATTCATACATACAATGTTGTTTTATGACACCAGTTAATCTTGTTGTCCACATAAAATAGTAATTTATATATACAGTATTGTGTTATGACACCGGTCAATATAATTGTCCAAATAAAATAGTAATTTATACATACAATGTTGCGTATGACACCTGTGTGATTTACGCTAGATAGCTAATAAATGTCAGAAAAACAATTAATTGGTATGCGAAATGGCATAATAACTAGTCTGTTTACTGTCGGGAATCAAATCTGGGACACTTTCCAATCATTTTAATAATTCCGGAGAAATTTAGCCTTCTTAATTAATGTTAGTATGTCGAATTCAATAATAAAATTCGTGAAACAATGTAGCTTATTAATAAATATGACACCTTATTATAAATATTATGTATAATTGTTTTCATCTTTCTTATTCAGTTATAACTTAAATAAGACTTTTTTTTCTTAAAATGGAGAACTGATAAACGATGACATGTTGTTATTTAACATTAAATTTAAAAGTTTTGCACTCTTCATTCTAATCAAATGGAATAAAGGAAAACTAAAAAGCCTTTATTATAGGAATATAAGGAAAGTGTTTGTGATTTAATGATTAAACACAATTTTATTTCTGCCACGATATAATGAAGTGAAGATCTATTATCTCTGCCTACTCACTTAGGAACATAACGTGGTTGTCGTGATGATGATAATATTGTGGAATTACAGGCTTAAAAATGAATTAAATATTTTTTTAAATTAAAGAGTTGTTGATGTGTATAACAAAGACAATCATAACAAATACATAAACGATTTAAAAAAATCGAGCTTAGAAAATAAACATATTAAAAACGAGGTAATTTGAATTGATGTGAATATGGTAGATAGAGAGTGTGGCTAAAAGATAATATTGCCTACGGCTTAAGTAATCAAGTCTTCGTGCTTAGAACCACTGGAGTAAGCAAGTAACTCACAGTTTACAATTGTACGTGTTAAAACACTCGTTTATAGACAGCAAACACTCGCACTCACCTAGCGCGTCATAGTATTGTTACCAGATGAATACTATTAAGTGGACTGGGACTTAATTTTTTTCGGGTATCATCGGGAATCAAATCCCAAATCACCCTAAGTGGAAGACCAACGTCTTACAAACTAGTCCTCGGAGGTAGTCATTAAATTGAGACCGATATTATACTATATACTCACTTAAAACTGACAATTTATTCAAATTCAAGAACTCCATTCTCTCAGTTTCCTCCTACAAAATATAACAAGTTTTGTACTGAGAGAGGCTCTCGAGGAACAATTCTGAAGTGGGGTTGCCTCTCTTCTCTGGTGAACATGAAGTAGAGAATCCCTTGAGGGGGCGGGACACGCCATTGGGCATGTATCGTTCATGACAGGGTTGACAAACACGCGATCACGAACGTTCAATTTTTTTCTGAAATATGACTTGAAAACATTCAGAAACATTTATTATATTTTGCTTTCTTTCGAATTGTAGAAATCGTAGCTTGTATGTTTTTTAGACTGACATATGTTAAGGTACATTAGTGAAGGTACATTAGCCGCTTTAGAAGTATAATTATATTTCCTTTTATCGTGATTTTGAATCTAAAGTCCATCGTCATTACTATTGTTGTTACAATCGGGTGTGTTCCTGTCAAATGAGTCAATTTGAGTTGTTTCTTCTTCGTCACTGTGTGCATTGGTGCTCAAAATTAAGAAAGAAATTTTCGATGATCAGTGGTAGGATGGAACTGAATTAAACATTTTTTTTTAAGCTCTGTTGTAAAAAAATATGTATAAGGTTTTTTTATATTTTTTGTAATGTATTCCTACCAATGTTAATATGTTTATCTTATCATATACTCTTATCCACTTCCAATATATCATGCAAACCAATGTTTAGCTTATCAATGTTAACCATATTTCTGTACTATGTAATCTAGAACCTATAAATATTAGTGTTATCACATGTATGTCAAACTTAACTCAGTGTATTATGTTTAAATTTATTATACTGTTGGCGGTTTATAGAATTCAATAAAGATTTGGTATCACAAAATGGAAGTAAACCGCGAACGAGATAAATCGCCTGATATCGATTTGACCTTAAGGGCAACTATAACATACCCAACAAATTCCTTCTTAATCAATGTAAGAATCGTGCGTATGGTTATCTTTGCTTTAATTAGGACGCCATATCAGAGGCAGAAAGCATTATTCTTAAAGCCGCTACGATGTTAACATCATCGTTATTATTACTTATATAATACTGTTAATATTATACTTCAATGTAATCCAACGAATATACAAATAAAATTACACAGTTGAAATTCTAAAAGTGTTTTCGTTGCAAAAGGCCATAACATTTTCAATACCTCAGTTTATGTAAAATCACTTATTTAGCATACATTTCAGATCAAAAACGTTCGATTATTTGAAAACACTTTGAAAACTTCATCTATCTTAGAAGATTTTAAAAGGTTTAAAAAATTATGCGGTAGAAAAAAGTATTTCACGGCACAATATTTGAAAGTGAACGACGTTCAGGTGCACGAAAATATATATATGCGTATTTTTAAACTGACCAGTATCAAAATCTGCGAAGATGATGACAAAAGTAAGAAAGCTGAATAAATGTTATATAAATACGTGAACTTAGAAGCAAACACGAGGCGACAATGTTTCACAGTATACGGAATTATGTAATTTGCGGTAAATGTGAAATTAAGGCTGATTCGTTGAGTGAGATGAAGAAGAGTTGTCTGAGATGGTTTGACTTAATAAAAAACAAATATACAAAACGAATAGTGCGCCAGAGGAAGACCAAGGAAACCAGGGTTGAGTCAAATCAATGAGATTTTGAATGAAGGAAAAGTAAGGAACAAGATATATCGTAGGTGCTGTATGAGAAGATGCGATAAATGTATCTCGAGACAGGAAGTTCAGTCACTTTAAAGTACCTACCTAATCCATTAGGGAAACGGAGTGATGATATATATGTTTTATAATTATTTGAAATATGTACGAGTATGTTAAGAGTTGTGTTTTATACGACTTTTGGATATATATTTTTTTGATTGAGAAATGAAGAAAAGAAAGATTTAAGAAACCATTGAATTGCCAAGTGATAAATTTCTTAAAATAAAAACAAATTTTATTTATTTATTTATTATTACACATGACAAGAAATATACACAATTTGAGAAAAAACAACAGGTAATATGATTTGGACATATAATTTTAATGGATCTGGGTTTGTTGCCTTTCATTTGTCATATCCCCAGTAAACTAGGCTTTTGCCTGTATCTCACTAAGGATATTTAGCATGAAAAAATAAATCGATACTTCTTTCCGATTTTTGATAACACAAAAAAACCCCGTTGCACGCTCTCATCAACCTGACAAACAGTGGCACTCATCTACAACTGGAAACATCTTGCGAAACTCAACTCCTCACACATTATCACTCCAGAAAGACCAAAAATATTCATCCCACAATATACCGCACACAATCATAAGAATAAAAAAAAAAAAAAGAAGAAAAAAAGAAAAACACACAGAAACACAAATACAAAAAACATCCAAAATTAAAACAACAAGAAGAGACCCACACTCACGAGCTCACATAAATCCTTTCCACTCGTCATTCATCCTGAAAGCCCAAGTACTCAAAATCCTGTCGCAATAACAACCACGCTCCGATCGACTGTCTAAATGGTTTTCCTACCTTTACTTTTATTGAAGTCGGCACGCCATTGTATGTAATGGGAGCCAAATAAGCATATTGCCTTTGGGCAAAAGAGGTTTTAACTCTAGGGATGGTGAACATTTCATTTGTGACCATGCGTGTCATGTGTGTCTGCTGAGTTTGTATCTTCCCCTCCTCTCGATGGTAGTGCCAGAGAATGGATTTGAAATGTAAATTGGCTATGTTCAGGACCTGATACTCTCTGAAAAGCTCCGCCGTGGGATACCGAGCAGGAAGTTTATTGATTATTTTCACAATCAATTTTTGGGAAACCTGTAATATGTGTTTATGGGTTAAGGTGCATCCCCCCCAAACTGATATACCGTAAGAAAGTGCTAACTGACATAAGGCAAAGTATATACTTTTAAGAATATTTTCACTGAGCACATTTCGAATCATACGGAATATGTATCCTAGTTTTCTGATTTTTGCGCTCAAAGTGTTAATATGGACCTCCCAACGAAGGAACTGGTCAACATAAACTCCAAGTATCTTTAGAGTTATCGAAGAGTCTATATGAGAAAGTATTTTGATGTGAAGGAGGCGATAAATGTAGTGCCATCGAAAAACCAGACGTTCTTACATATTTTCCTTACCCAGCAGTGATGCGGGCTTTGACAACAGTCACACCAGAACAAATTTTATAGCACCGGTTAGAGAACAAACTCTCCTCAAAGGCGCTCCGATTCGGGATTCGAACTGATTATAATTAACAGATTAAAAAAAATTACAAAATAAATACATATAAATTGAGCGTAAGGATAGAAAGGTAGTAGCTACGGCCATTAGATAAGGTACTTCTCTGCATTTACATATGCTCAAAAAAACATATTTGGTAAGAAAACCGCAAAAAAACTTATTTATTTTATTTAACAGTTTTATTGCAAATACAATCTGGCGGGCTTATTACTAGGCGGCCATCTCTTCCAGCCAACCAGATAAAAGTAAATGAAGCAAGTTACGTGGTCGCATAAATAATTCAAAACACATAAGTGAGCATATGCCCTCAAACCCCACAAAGACGGATCACCCAAATTTTTTTTCTCCATATAAAGTGACATATCATCAATCAAAAGGAAAGGAAGGGATGGTGGAGAGGAAAGAAAAAGAAAAATCAGGAATGAAACACGTTATTTTACTGACTAGAAATTAAGAGTTTTTTCAGTCGCTTCTTAAAGTATGCCAAGGACGGAGCGAGTCATTTATAGGTTTGTAAGTGATTCCAGAGTCTCACTGCATGGACAGTACAGGACGATGTAAAAAAGAGGAGTGGCGAACTGGAAAGGCCAATAGAAAATATTTGTTTGAGCGAAACGCTAATCCATGATTGGAAAGACGCTGATAATTTTTCGACAAGATAAGAGGGGGCGACGGGACAGTTAAGGATATTAGACAATAGAGACAGTATGTGAATTTGGCGTCTTTTTCTAACATTCAACCAGTTCAATGCCTTCTGGTATGAAGAAACTTACCACGGCAAGAAACAATAAAAATTAACCTTTGTAGATTTTCCTATATGTGATAGTAATATTTTCAGCTTTAGGTGTAGTGTATGTGTAAAGTGTTCATATACCATCAGAAATCTTGATACGATCTCCCAAAAAGGGTTGTTGCTGCACAAGCCACACATATATGTAACACTTAGAAGCAGACCATTATATGCCACAAGACCAGCAACGCCAAAAGCTCTAATCTAATAAAGCTTACCTTATGGGTTAATATATATTATGTTTGGTTGTATTAACTTTTGCGATCAGTTAGTCTTCCGCAATATCTTCTTTGGTAGCCCCTGGGTCGTAATGGTATCTGTGTATGTTTACAATATATAAAAATTGTTTATGCTAGCGTTTTTTCAAAGATTTCCTTCCCCTGGATTATATAATAGAATGACCTACTTATTCTGAAAAAGCTTGTGGCCAGTACTTACAACAAAAAGCTCTCGTCCAATCAATTCATGATACATATTGCTCACGAATGAGGGTAATTATTGAAATATTAATTATTTTGAAAGGTCATCATTCCATAAAGGCCATGAAACATTTGATTTTTTTATGAATTGGAAGACTTTTCATGTTTTAAGGCTCGGTAATGTGACTGATTAATTGATTTTTTTTCTTAATTGACTTTTCTTGGTGAAGAAAATTATAGTTTAAATATGGTTATTTTGACTAATCAAAATTGGTGCAAAAGTACAATAGGTTCAAAAATTGATAAAAAAAACTTATTTGGATAAAATTTCCTAAAATAACACCATATGACTTATTACGCTCTGCATAATTATTTGGCTATCATAATCGTGTTAAGACTTTTTAATGGTGCCAAAAGTTTGGTCGACAAAACGACTGATATTTATTATTTGAAATCTGGTTTCAATATTATTTTTAAATATTTTTAATTTGAGTTTATTATAAAACGTTAGTGTTAAGTTTTTCGAAATAACAAATAAATTAAATTTAAAACAGTTAAAATTAAGACGTTGAATGATAATATATTGAATTTGCGTATTTGTCTCAGAAAGCAATAAAAAGATAAGACAATTGGTTGATATCAATGATTTACTGTGATATCGCATCACCTCGCCCGTTAGTTAGAATTACATACAATCTTGAATTAAATACGCTCATTAGAATGTGAACCCGTTCGTGGCTGGAACGTAAGACGGTTTAAGACTCTTAACTAACGGCCGCACACATTAACGGTTGGCTTGCGACTTGTAGGATTTCCGGTACGCCTTAAGTCTCTAGCCCTTTACTATCTATGATATTGATATTTCCTGTTTGAATATGTTTTGCGAAATAAATTCCCTAGTTTGCATAAAACAAAAACTACGTTTCCTTAATTAATTATTTTGTTAGCTTGTTCGTTTGTTTTTCATTCATCCATTTAATCATTTAATCGTTTGTTGATTCATGTAATAAATAATTAATTCTTTTGATACCCCTAAACATAATATCTGAATTCGGTAATATTATCTTTGAATCCATTTATCGATCTTTCGGGTTTTGAACCGCTGTAGTTTATTTATTGAACGATTCATTGTAAAAAAAAAAAACAATTTGGCGGGTTTGTTGCCAGGTGGCAATATCTTCCAACCAACCAAATTATATCCCGAACTCGCAGGTAGTTAATACATGTGTTAGAAATACTACCGCGTGCGACGAGGCAACGACACTTAACAACATCTAGCCTGCACTAGCATTATTACCAGACGGGAAAAAATATTAGACTGGAACCTTTTTACATTTTTTTCGGTTACTATTGGGAATCGAATCCGAGGCCTTCAGTTAGAAGTCAATTGTTTTATCAATAAACCCACGAAGGTCGGCCATTTTTCTTGAGTAATAATTATTTTAAAGCGTAACGAAGTCAAATATTTAACGGTTTAGCAAAACAAAGTTACACATTGAAATTAACAGTGGGAGAAAGAACCAGTGAGAGAAAAAAGTTACCTTTTTCTTTCACTGTTAAAAAAAACATTAACAGTGAGAGAAAGCAGGTAGCAATTAAAATATAACTTTATTTAATTACAGACTGAGTATTTGTTTCAATTTTGTAGAAATATTACCCGTGTTGTCTTGCAATATGCAGCACACTAGCTGGAATCATGTCTCCATTATATTATAAGTTATAAAAACCATAAACATTAAGGAAGAAGTATACCGTAGTAACAGAATGAATGCGGTTGAATACTAGCTTAGCAAATTATATCCGGTATATATATACATAGAGTATACAAGGACCGGATATATACAAGGACACGTCTCCCCATCCACTTAATTACCTATATATATACTATATTCACTTTCATACTATATTTAATTCATTACCATTATTTTTCACCCATTCAATATATTACCGTGTGGGACGACACAACTAAATGTATATTCTTATGTAATATTATGTATATACTATCACATTTATTTATGTATTTAATCGTTTTATAATTTCTCATAATCATCCATTAAAACTCATAAACCTATCCTTTCTCGATTCCTAAAAAGATCCAAAATTTCCAAAAATATCAAAACAGTCAGCACTTATCCGATGAAGGAGTAAGGCGTCCTACCATCGGACTGAAACTCCGAACAAGCTATCCATCACTTGTATATGCAAATAAGGAACGCGCGAATTTTTTTTAGCACAGGAAGGAAAAAGTTAAGGTCAAGTAGACCAAGCACCTTAAAAAATAAATTAAAATTCGAAATAAAAAAATATCTTAATAAATGCGTTGGCAAATATAGCAGTAAACAATGATCATGTTATGGGTTGTCACGCCTTTTTGCTAAATTTAAGAAACAAGAATTATATGTACACAATTGATTACATAAATCAATTCACCAAATATCAATCTTACCAAGGTGACAGGGCCGGACAGGTCAGTCGGCTTCTTAACGAGACAAGTACTCTTTAG
The DNA here is from genome assembly GCA_949825065.1 of Odontocerum albicorne. Classification (NCBI taxonomy): domain Eukaryota; kingdom Metazoa; phylum Arthropoda; class Insecta; order Trichoptera; family Odontoceridae; genus Odontocerum; species Odontocerum albicorne. The sequence continues at coordinate 4,140,811 of OX463853.1, read as the reverse complement.
GTCTCTGGGGTATTGTTGGGTTCTCTTAACTCTGAATAAGTCTCTCTAGTTTCTCGCCGTAATCAAAATGGCGTCCTGGAGTTCTGTGATATATGAGGGAGAGCAGTGTCGGACCCAACGTCTGTATCTCAACACGATCAGCACAGAAATGGGGCGAGCCAGCTAGCCGGCTTCCCCTTGGCAAGGAAGTACCACGAGGCAGGGGTGCCAATCTCGACCTCGGTCCCCCGTGACAATGTTGTCATTGAATAAAAATGTACCTGACTGCAAGGGTAGTTACCTTTATCTTATTGTCTTTAGTATTTTAAAATATTCAAGTATCTCATAATATTTTAATCTTCCGGTTTTCAAGGCAAGCACATGGTCTCGACACCACAAGTTTCATAAATTATGACATGTCGCGAATTAAAAATTTCGAGGACGTGAAGTATGCAATTTAACAAATATAGTCCTAACACCCCACCCTAAGTTATTGAAAGAACAAAAAAAAAACAAACAAAAAAAAAAAAATTATCCTCCGTATATCACAGACGCATCAGTCCGAGGGATGTTTCTAAGGAGCGAGGGGTGTATGTACCCTTCACCGGATACGGTTTCGTGGCCGATTTATCTCTAGTCAGCATTTGCCATAGGTGTAGTCTTAATTGGTGTAAGACCGACCACGAGGAAGGGAACCACGTAAACCTTTCCTTAACTAGGCTCCTAAACAATTTAACTTCAACACATAGCCGGTTACACAGGAGCGGGAAACAATCCTTCCCAACTCCTTACACAAAAAAAAAATACACAAAGGTACAAGATTACAAGAATTGATACAAAACAAAACAATGCACAATGGTACACGATTACAGGAAATCGATACAATATTATTAAAATCAAATCACACAACAAGAAATTAAAATAATACTATACAATCGGGTAATATAATTAATAAAATATTAAACTGCAAGGTCAACTAACAATCAAATGTTGACCAAGAGGGAAACAAATCAGTTAAGCCATTCTCTCATTACAATATTCTGAGAAATGGACACAGCTTAACCAAAATAATAAAACAAATCTGCAGTCTTCTCCCAAAGGCTGACTTTAGTGGGTTCACTGTAGGTCACGGGCCAACCTATGAACCAGCTGCTCTTCAAAGGTGATTCCTGAAATTCTCCCCTTTCAATGTGGATTATCTTCAAAGGTGATTCCTGAAATTCTCCCCTTTCAATGTGGATTATCTTCAAAGGTGATTCCTGAAATTCTCCCCTTTCAATGTGGATTCCGTCCAACCAACCACCCACATGGCTCAACACAAAATTAGAATCCCACCTCCCTTGATACACCAAAGACAACACTTTACAACACATTTTTTTCCTCGCCCTTCCCTATACTGCACAGTCGGGAACCGATAAATTTTAAAGCGGCCCCATATCACGGGCGCTTTCCACAATACGACCGCCCCTGGCACACAGCACAAGACGGTCCAAACTTCCGGCCACTACCGGGCGTAGTGATAACAACAATGATAACAATAAATTTCGCAATTGCCAATATCTATCATTTAAAAATTTCAAGAGGTTCACACAGAACCTTATACGTCAAATTACAAATATCCTATGGTTCACACAGAGCCACTTTCGAGGACTTGTAACTCCTTAAGTTCAGACAGAACTTTATACATTGAATAACAAATATCCTATGGTTCCCACCGAACCATTTTCGAGGACTTATATCTCCTTAAGTTCAGACAGAACTTTATACATTGAATAGCAAATATCCTATGGTTCACACCGAACCATTTTCGAGGACTTATATCTTCTTAAGTTCAGACAGAACTTTATACATTGAATAACAAATATCCTATGGTTCACACCGAACCATTTTCGAGGACTTATATCTCCTTAAGTTCACACAGAACTTTACACATAACTTGGGTTTCCTCAGACTCCAAGGTCTGGACAACCGTTGCAGTAACAATTCACCACCACACAGAATGGTAACTGTATAGGTGGAGCCTTAGTCCCTTAAAAAAAAAAAACACAAAACATGATAGAAAATTGGCAAGTAGCCCCGGCTGACAGCAGGACGCGTCTACGGACCCCCAGAACAGAGCCAAGAATCACGTGATACCATTTACACAACTTTGGTCATCTAGGATCCGAGCGACAGACACGCGACCCCCCCGAACCGAAGCCACCCTAGCCCGAAACATGTGCATGACAGAACACATAAAAAACACAAAACATGATAGAAAATTGGCAAGTAGCCCCGGCTGACAGCAGGACGCGTCTACGGACCCCCAGAACAGAGCCAAGAATCACGTGATACCACTTACACAACTTTGGTCATCTAGGATCCGAGCGACAGACACGCGACCCCCCCGAACCGAAGCTACCCTAGCCCGACACATGTGCATGACAGAACACATCTGTAATCGCAATCGCTAATTTGGGTTCATGAGGCCCGTGATGGAGACACACAGCAATCCATCCCAGATGTATTCTCAGGCCATCTTCAAAACCTTTATCGGTTGGGAGGCTAGCTTCTCCCAACCCGGACTCTTAAGGCTGCCCAGGGCCTCTCGGTGATTCACACCGAGCCAAAGTAAGGAGACAATGATAAACAACAACAACTGGGAATTCAATTTACCGAGCGAGACCCACCATACGTCCGACCACAAGGGCACGGGTTCGTTTCGAGATTTAACTATCCAAGAAACGCAGCCCCCAGTCATGACGCATGCTGCCAACACTACAGTAACCAGAGCTCTTATTCCAAAACTCAAAACAGAGCAAACTTTGGAATTCAATTTACCGAGCGAGACCCACCATACGTCCGACCACAAGGGCACGGGTTCGTTTCGAGATTTAACTATCCAAGAAACGCAGCCCCCAGTCATGACGCATGCTGCCAACACTACAGTAACCAGAGCTCTTATCCCAAAACTCAAAACAGAGCAAACAATACAACGGTAATCACCGTAACAGTTACATAAAATCGGTACAAGTACAAAACAAACAAAATTAGAACGGCAATTACCGTAACAGCTACATAAATTTGGCACAAGTTCAAAACAAAACAAAAATAGAACGGCAATTACCGTAACAGCCACATAAATTCTGTACAAGTACAAAACAAACAAAACTAGAACGGCAATTACCGTAACAGTTACATAAATTTGGCACAAGTTCAAAACAAAACAAAAATAGAACGGCAATTACCGTAACAGTTACATAAATTCTGTCAAAGTTCATTCGAGAACGCACCATACTCTTATCCTTATTCCTCCCAGCAGCACCACTACAACCTCCACATTTCCCATAAACCTTTCATCGCGCTGCCTAACAGACTACCATGCGACCCCGTACTCGGTGAGTGCTTTGACAGAACAAAATACATTATAATATTTTACACAACAACAAAAAAAAAATTAATCATTTTTATTTCAAATTATATACTCCACACTCAACAGGAGCCAATTCGTCAACAAGATGACTTACTTCAATACTATAGCCCTTCAACACCGTGGAATGCTACACCTCTCTAACAAGAAATTCCGAACACATCAGCGGTTATTATCATCATGGAACCCCGTCCAATAACTAACACTTGCTACGTGCAACTATCCGAAACGGATACTCCACTGTACCATCTGTACAATCTTTTCCAAAATTCAACTCGGTGGAAAGCAACACCTACTCCATAGCATTACTGAACAATTCTACTGCTATTAAACTTGCGGACCACCGTCCAGCGATAGCATTTGTGCAAAGCAATTATCCACGATGGATACTCTACTGAATCCTCAGTACAATCTTTGGAACGCTACTCCCGGGGGAAGGGTACACCTCTCCGTCAAGAAGTTCGGAATACATAACGAATTCTTATCAGATAAGACAACAATTAGGAAGACAATCCTTCCCTAATACGAAATTCTGAAGACTTCCAAGAATTTCTTCACTTAATGCCCTAACTTCTGCAGCCAATAATTCGATAGGGAATCTAATGAGAAGGTAACAATTACCACTAAATAACCCACAACAGCTGTTAGGTAACCCAATACCTAAGCCCGCATTACACAAGAGCAATTTGATCCTGAATGTAATACGTGTACCTTCTACAAACGGTACTAATCATCTATGTATTACATGAATTCTTACTTCAGAAGGACCTAAGTCCTTCGTTGAGATACATATAATCCTACTCTAGGCTCTCAGCATTCCGCCACTCGTGGTCCAGGCTTAGGTTCATTGAACGCCAGGTATTCTTTGGTTAAGTCACCGGGTTGAATACCAGCCCATACATAAAACATATGGAAATGAATCCATACGAGATTGCCCACGGCCAGCTCACTTATTCATTCACCCTAGTGCAATAATAAACTCGCACTGGTGACGTCACTTGACATACTAAACTGTCATTCAATAGTCTATTTATAGTATATATGCAACTACTAAACTTCTACCGTCTTTTTATAAGTGAATAACCCCTGTATTCCTTCCCTCTTACAAGACAAGAATGATACATTTAATAATTTGACTCCAGGTCACGCTTTCTAGTTTCTAAAGAGAGAATACTCGACTACGATCTCCCTATTACGACGAAAAACAGTTCTATAACCAAATATTGGTCACTCGACCACGCTCCTTAGCTTCTAAGGAGAAAATACACAAATAACTCTATCGTTATTGCAACAACAAAGGGGCTATACTCTATTTAACACTTGGCCATGCTCCTCTTATGTGTCTCGACTACGAGAATCCGAACTAATTCTCACTTAGCTTTATGACATGGAGTGCTATACTCCTCTGTCGGTCACCCGATCGCGAGACTATCATTGGTCAACCTTTGCAATGTCCTTCACGTGATATCTCCCTACCACTTTCCCACTAAGCTCCGACAGCTCGTAAACCGAATTGGAGATTTTCTTGCTAACTATACTCTTTATAAATCTCGGTGCCAACTTGGCGCTGAAGTAACGACCTGCATTTGACTGCTTAAAGGACTTCCTCCATACCACCTGTCCAACGGACAGACGTCTCTCTCTACGGCGTAGGTTATACCTAGCTGCGCTACGCTTAAACCCAGTCAATAGTTTAGCAGTGACGGTCTCGTACAATTTTTCCATTCTATTTAGCCCTTGGAGATAATTAGGAGATCTCGTGGAAGAGACAATCTGATTCGAATCCAGTTGGTCGTGGAACGAAGCATGGGGAACCGGATGGAATCCGTGAAACAGATAAAAGGGGGTGCTACCGGTGGCTATGCTCACAGTATTGTTTAAACAGGAACAGATCTTCCCTAAGAATTCGCACCAATCTCGTTGATTGTCCTGTACCAAAATGGATAGACACGTCAGAATTGAAGAATTATATCTCTCGCTGGTATTGTTTTGCGGGTGATAATACGCGTTGTAAAAGAGGTCTCGTATCCCATAGGATTCCAGGAATCCTCTGAATTCCTTCGATATGAACTGCTTACCATTATCCATTACGATGGTACGTGGCACCGAACACGGGAGAAATATTGACGCTTCCAAACACCGAATTATAGCCTTAGACGTGGCCACTCTCAAGGGAAAAGCCCATACATACTTACTAAAGTTATCAACTACCGTTAAAATATGAGAGTTCCGCTTCCTAGACAAAGGCAAGGGGCCTACGAGGTCCATACTCAAGGACTGCATGGGCCGGGATGCTTGCTTGGGCTCACTCATAAGGCCACATGGGCCCTGTGTGTTATGTTTATAGGCCTTGCACGTTTCGCACCGCGATATAAAATGAGTTACTGCCTCAGATAATTTGTTAGCAAAATACGTCCGAGTAATAATTTCCATAGTCTTCCTAACACCCGGGTGACACAGGTTCGAATGTATATCATCGATCAAGGGGACCAACGCATCCTGGGGTACCACGACCCTCCAATCTCGTTCTCCTTGGTTGCGGACAGGGTCGTGAGAGGAACGACACAACCGCAATAGATGTCCCTTTGCTACTTTAAAGTTTGGCCGCGACCGTGGATCCTTCTCGCACTCTCTTAGGATCCGTAAATACCATTCGTCGGTTACGTGCTCGAACGGAGGGGAAAAGCTCATCGCGGATACCTCGATTCGACTGAGTGCGTCAGCCAAGCGATTCTCGCAACCCTTTTTATAAAGGAAATCAAAATTATATTGTGAGAGTCTACAAGCCCAACGGGCTAATCGGCCGCTCGGTGAAGACAGATGGTCCAGATATTTTAAGCATCCGTGATCGCTCTGAATCGTAAACCTGGTTCCGTCTAGATAACTACGGAAATGATGGACTGAGTCCACGATGGCCAGGAGTTCGCGCTCGGTGGTACTATAAAGCCTTTCCGCCGGGGAAAGCTTTCGTGAAAAATAAGCTATGGCATGTTCAACACCACCCGGCATGGATTGTGAAAGAAAGCTACCGATGCTTATTCCGCTCGCGTCGCAGGTGAGTATATATGGCACCGTATAATCCGGTGGCTTCAGAACGGGAGACGTAATCATGGCACGCTTGAGGAGGACGAATGATTCTTCAGCGGTCGAATCCCACTGGAACTTAGAGCCCTTAAGTTTAATACTAGTCAAGCGACAGAGGGGCGCAGCGATCTTAGAAAAATCTTTTATAAATCGGCGGTAATATGAACACAAACCGAGGAAGCTTTTCACTTCCTTTAAACTCCGTGGCCTAGGGAATTCCTTCATCACCTTAATCTTTTCAGGGTCCGTTCTCAACCCTTCGCGGTCCACTATGTGTCCCAAGTACCTAAGGCTTGACTTGCAAAATTCCGACTTGGCCAATTTTATAGTAAGATTGGACTCCTTCAACCGGCGCAACACCAAACGTAAGGTGGCGATGTGTGAATCGAAATCTGCGCTGCAGATTAAGATGTCATCTAGGTAGCAAAATACATGCTCGCCCTGATCGGCAAACAGTTTATCCATTAGCCTCTGCATTTCGGCAGGAATATTTTTTAGGCCAAATGGGGTGACCACAAATTGGTACTGACCCCGGCCTTCTACGAAAAACGCGGTCTTGCACTTAGAGTCTGGGTTCAACGGCATCTGCCAGAATCCGTGACTTAAATCCAACGCGGAGAGATATCGGGTATCCCGTAAATTGTCTAAAATTCTATTAATATTTGGCAAACGGTACGAATCTGAATTTGTAATGGAGTTCAATTTACGCGGGTCCAACACGAATCGAGCTGAACCGTCCTTTTTCGGAACGATAAACGCATTATTTAGCCAGGCGCTGCGCGACGGCTCAACCACTCCTAATTCGAGCATTTCGTCTAGCTCGGAAATCATCTGTCGTCGGCGGATATGCGACAGAGGGTAAGTTCTCTGTTTTACGGGTGAATGACTGCCTGTATCGATAACGTGGTTGACTAACGTGGTACGACCCAGTCCCACCCTTTCAAATGCGACACTATTGAAGTCCGCAATCAAAAGGTTCAACTGCAGATTCTGTTCAATAGACAAATCTGCAGCCGATGTCAAGCATGAAGGCTTAAAAGACTTATTTCCTATCTCGGACACAACGGGTCTCAAAGATAATTTTTCTATACTAGAAGAAGGAAAGAGATTCGGGGTAAGGCCCGAGTGCTTTAAGAAAGGGGTACCCAATATCAGGCACTCCTCCAATGAAGGAACTATTAAGAAATCCGCCCAAACGGTCTGGTCATCGTAACATAAAGGTAACTGTACAGAACCCAGCACACGGTGTTCCTGGCCACCCGCCGTATGCACGATTCCCTCGCGAAGTAGAGACGGACAATACTGACTTTCAAATTTTTTAAAAAGTTCTCCACCAATTACGTTAACCGACGCGCCTGAGTCAAGCAAAGCCCTAAATGGCAATTCTTGAATATAACAGTGTAGGTAGGGTCGCTCGTCCCTAGCATTAGTAATCTCTACAAAATTTACGAAAGGGAACGATTCTTTTGAAGCTGACTGACGCGACCAACCCGGGAAATCCGACGTAACTGAATCGGGTTGGTGCCCTACCGGTTTTTTGGAGCATTAATAGACGGGGGTGGTCTTGACAAATCCGGTAACAAAGCCAACTGTCGAGAGGGTACGGCTCTGGCCTTCCAAAGGTTGGTAGCCGTCCGTACAGGTCCCTTCCTAAAACGTGGCCGGCTGGGGCAATTACGCGCGATGTGATTAGGAAGCCGACACGAATAACACCTCTTAGGTAATGGTTCCTCAGCATTTGAGGTGTAAGATACCGGTGACAACCGAGCACCCATTTTTGAGAAAAGGGGGGCAGAACGAGGGGACCTTCCCTCGTCCCTGTTCATTAGGTCGAAGGTCAGGCACAATTTTTCCAACTGGTCAACCGAAGACGGTTGCGAGCTGACAAGGACTGAACAGTACCTATGATGTAGGCCGCGTCTAAATACTTGTAATAAATCCTTGTCAGTGAGAGGCGGTTCCAAAGACTGATTCAAGTCCTGGATTCTCGAAACAAAATCCGTAGATGATTCGCCCGGTTTTTGTATGGAGGCCCAAATATCCATCCTGCGCTGAGTCATAAAGTCTTCCGACTCATACCTTTCTAAGAAAAGTTTCGTTACTGTGTTCCAATCTTTAAATATCTTAACCTTGCTCCTAAAGAAGGTTAATGCTCCCTTACGTAAAAACTCTGGTAAGACCGCCGGAAGCGCGTTTAGGTGAACACCTCTGGCACAAGCTAATTCTTCCATTCGTGACAAAAATTCCCTTATACAACCCGTTCCGGTATATGGATCAATTGGCCAACACGAGAAGTTTATATTCCATTGTGGCGACGGAAGTGGAACATGAGAACGGGAAATCCCAACCTCAGTATACGGAGATGAATTTGTCAAAGGCATCGGTGCCAGAGCTCCCGAAGCGGTATCCCCATTATCCGCCCTCTCAAATAACTCCGGAGCTTTAGAAAGGTTTAAATATGGTCGAGTTCTAGGGGGTAAGGCCACCTCCCTCGATGATGATGGAGCGAGACCTTTATTGTATAGACTGGCCTGACGACGCAATTCGTAAAAATTATTACTGGGGGAGAGTCCGCGCTCAAGTAATTCCCCTATCAATCTAGCCTTGGTCGACTTCATTACGTCCCTAATTGGATCCATTGCCAACAACAACGAACAAAAAAAAAATTAAAACAATAAACAAGGCCCAAAAAGAAGAAAAGAAAAAACGCGATATCAGACCCCACTAACAAAAACACACTTCTAATTCAAACGATATGTTAAACAAACAAAGACTTCTCTCTGAAGCGTGGTACAAATTTCTGAACACCCTAACTTTTAAATCGAGTTTAATAAGGAACACACGATTCTTAACAAGAAAATATTTGGAAAAGTTAGCTAGAAATCTATTCCAAAAAGACTCGAAAAACGGCCTTTCCAACTCGGAGCCCGTAGCACGTGGGCACAAGGAAGACCATGTGGTCGCGAACAGCGAAAACAAACGCGGGAGAACAACAAAAAAAACAATGGCAGTAAAAACAAATGATGCGAACACGTGGGAACAAAATAGAGAAAACAAACGATATGTTAAACAAACAAAGACTTCTCTCTGAAGCGTGGTACAAATTTCTGAACACCCTAACTTTTAAATCGAGTTTAATAAGGAACACACGATTCTTAACAAGAAAATATTTGGAAAAGTTAGCTAGAAATCTATTCCAAAAAGACTCGAAAAACGGCCTTTCCAACTCGGAGCCCGTAGCACGTGGGCACAAGGAAGACCATGTGGTCGCGAACAGCGAAAACAAACGCGGGAGAACAACAAAAAAAACAATGGCAGTAAAAACAAATGATGCGAACACGTGGGAACAAAATAGAGAAAACAAACGATATGTTAAACAAACAAAGACTTCTCTCTGAAGCGTGGTACAAATTTCTGAACACCCTAACTTTTAAATCGAGTTTAATAAGGAACACACGATTCTTAACAAGAAAATATTTGGAAAAGTTAGCTAGAAATCTATTCCAAAAAGACTCGAAAAACGGCCTTTCCAACTCGGAGCCCGTAGCACGTGGGCACAAGGAAGACCATGTGGTCGCGAACAGCGAAAACAAACGCGGGAGAACAACAAAAAAAACAATGGCAGTAAAAACAAATGATGCGAACACGTGGGAACAAAATAGAGAAAACAAACGATATGTTAAACAAACAAAGACTTCTCTCTGAAGCGTGGTACAAATTTCTGAACACCCTAACTTTTAAATCGAGTTTAATAAGGAACACACGATTCTTAACAAGAAAATATTTGGAAAAGTTAGCTAGAAATCTATTCCAAAAAGACTCGAACAACGGCCTTTCCAACTCGGAGCCTGTATGCACGCGACAACAAGATGGCCGCGTGGTCGCGAACAGCGAAAACAAACGCGGGAGACACGTGGTTCAAATTTGCAAACACGTGGGAACAAAAAATAGAGAAAACAAACGGTCGTACACAAAAAAATACATATAAAAACACTTTTCTGAAAATAAATTATTATTTAAAACAAACAAATTATAAATAAAAGCCTTGTCTAGCGAGATATCAAGAGATACAGAGTTTTCTGCCCCACGTTGGGCGCCAATTATGTCACGCCTTTTTGCTAAATTTAAGAAACAAGAATTATATGTACACAATTGATTACATAAATCAATTCACCAAATATCAATCTTACCAAGGTGACAGGGCCGGACAGGTCAGTCGGCTTCTTAACGAGACAAGTACTCTTTAGGTCTCTGGGGTATTGTTGGGTTCTCTTAACTCTGAATAAGTCTCTCTAGTTTCTCGCCGTAATCAAAATGGCGTCCTGGAGTTCTGTGATATATGAGGGAGAGCAGTGTCGGACCCAACGTCTGTATCTCAACACGATCAGCACAGAAATGGGGCGAGCCAGCTAGCCGGCTTCCCCTTGGCAAGGAAGTACCACGAGGCAGGGGTGCCAATCTCGACCTCGGTCCCCCGTGACAATGTTGTCATTGAATAAAAATGTACCTGACTGCAAGGGTAGTTACCTTTATCTTATTGTCTTTAGTATTTTAAAATATTCAAGTATCTCATAATATTTTAATCTTCCGGTTTTCAAGGCAAGCACATGGTCTCGACACCACAAGTTTCATAAATTATGACATGTCGCGAATTAAAAATTTCGAGGACGTGAAGTATGCAATTTAACAAATATAGTCCTAACAGGGTATTTGTTTGTAAGGGTTATATTTAATAAACTGCCTACCTTAGATGGTCATAGAGTAGAGCTTTCGCATTTCGGACGATTTTTCTACAGTCGATTAGTCCCCCACCGCCTTCTCTCAGACTTCCTCCACTCCCAGACTCCTTAGATCCTGTCGCACGGTACCTGAAAGTTTAAGTCTGCCAAGTGGCCTTTTTCCGTGCTATTGGTTTTAGGTATATATTTGTAGACTGTGTCAAATGTGGTTTGCTTACATGACCTATCCATACCAACCTTCCTTATATATCACTAGAAGTTGGCGGTTGCCTTATCAATTTTAGAGTAGAATTAAACTTAATCTTGCTGTATTGAGATAATGAGTTTTGAAAGACTTGTAATGTTTGTCTTAAATGAATATTGTACAAGAAAGATATCGGCCAAATAAAGAATGAAAGGATGTATTTGGAGAAATTTTGACTTATGAATAGGCAAAATGCATACAAAATAGGTCAGAGAAGATGCATTTACTTGAAAGAAGCTAAATATGTTAATGTAGATATGAATATTTATAAATACGTTCTTTTCAACTATTTCAAAGGGTTGGGACTTGATGGCATGTGTATATTAATAAATGAAATTCAACTCATAAAACACAACATATGACAGTTTACACAATAGTTACAAATGTACAAAATGTAGCTGATGAATCAGAAAATAAGATGTAAAAACTTTGATTTCGTTAATAAATATGTTATTAAGTCAACTTTTCACCACATTTTTGGCATAAGTAACAATGTGAAGACGTCTTAACGTGAAGGTTGCAGAGGTTATGCCTAAATTATGCACATAGCCGTTTCCTGACCTTTTCCGACTCATCTTGGATCCAAATAACTTTTATGGATCGAGAGGCAACAAGATCCAAGAGACAGAGAAATGTGAGCTTATCATATAGCTGGTGGAAGCAATGGAATCGACACTATCAGAATTCTTCACCTTGTACGTGATCCTAACGCAAAAGGATTTGGATTTATCACAAATATTGCAATGTGCTCTGAATCGTCTTGATTGTGATCGTAGTTTAAGTGCGCATACCTTCCGTACCTTGGGTCTATAGATTCCCATTGTGCTTATGTGGAATGGTTTAAAGTGTCAGTGATATCGTGGAGGAGTGTAAAATATATTTACAATATTACGTGGAGGACTGGAGGAAATTCATCGGGCTACTTCTAAGGCTTTTTTATGACTGAAAAACTGGAACATCCGACAGTGAGAAACTATACGCGAGAAGATTTGACACCAGTACAAAATGCTTTATAGTTGCGAAAGCATTGGTCAAGTGAAGCTTTTTGAGAAAAACCCCATGCATTTTTAAAATCCCATGCCCCTAGTTAATGGTATTATGTACGAGTATGTGTGTAAGCCGTGGAGAAACGTATTAAAAAAAATAATATGATTTACATCTTATCATCCAATTATATTGCAGTTTAAACAAATGCTAAAGTATTTTGGGTACTGCAAATCTGTTTAGCATAAAAAAGGCATCCTAAGTCTGAAAAATTGCATTAGTATAACACAGGCTTTATATTCTTCTGAGAGCTAAGCGAGCAAAGAATAACAAAGTTCTGTATTCCTATATTTTCCACTTCAATGCGATAAATAAATAACATCCCTTGCAATTCCTGGTAAAGTTTTATTTAAGTTGTACTTCTCAAATTATTCCATTGTTTTTCAGGCAATTCTAGGGTCTAAGAGTAATTTTGAAAACTGTGAAATTACTAATTATTGTGCTAATAAGCAAGACAAACTAATGGCGATCTTTGAAACAAGACGGTAACAACAGAAGAAAGAAAACGTATTCCGAAGTTCAAAATAATTATTACACTGTCTTACAAATTTAAAGTTAATATTTAAAAATATATATATTTTATTTTGTTAAACAAGAGATTTGAAGACTTTTCTATCATGGGATGTATCTTTTTTTTTTATTAAAGTAATTTGATGGTAGACAAGGCACAAATAAAAATGTTTATAACTAAGCATATTACAAAAATAAAGCAGGTCTAAAGAGCGAATTGTTGTTCCGAACATATTGAGGAGGGAATTGAACCCTAAACTCTCGAGTGAAAGTCAAGCTTCTTTTACGTAGGCTACGGAGGTCCTCATATTTAAAACATTATGACTATTTAGTAAGCGTCTATAATCCAACAAGTTGTGCTTAATAACTATTGGGTGTTAACATTACTTGTGTTCGTTTTTTTTTTCAATTTAAAAATGAGCACCAAAAGTAAAACGAAACGATAAATGTTATACGTCATTCAAAAGAAAATTTTCTGCTCTACAAGATATTGTATTTGCTTTTACGTTACATATATTATTTTATTTGATTACAAGCCTTCAAAATGGAATGGCAAGTAGACGAAAGTGAGCATTTTTGACATCTCTTTCTGTTCGCGTTCAATCGAGAGAATAAAGCTGCCAAAACTGCTCGTGATATTTGCGAAGTGTATAGTGAAGATACTATGAATGAAAGGACAGCTCGTTGGTGGTTTTTTTGCGTTTCAAAGACGGTAATTTAAACCTGAAAGACATGGAGCGTTCCGGACGACCAGTGGACTTCGATGAGGACCGCTTAAACCATATTACGCTTGTAAAATCCATGAACATATTCTCCTCTATCCACTACCATGTTCTAAATAATGGCTTTCTCCCCTGAGTCTTCGAAGACAACGCTTGTAAAATCCTGAAACATATTCTCCTCTATCCACTATTGTGGTCTTAATAGAGGCTTTCTCCCCTCAGTACTTGATGACAACGTTTGTAAAATCGATGAACATAATCTCCTCTATGTGCTGTCTTTATTGATAGAGTGGTTTTCTCTCCTCAATCTTCGAAAACAATGCTTGTAAAATCCATGAACATATTTTCCTCCATCCACTGTCTTGGTCTACACGGTGATTTTCTTCCCTGAATCCTCGAAGACAACGCTTGTAAAATCCTTAAACATATTCTCCTCTATCCACTACCATGATCTAAATAATGGTTTTCTCCCCTGAGTCTTCAAAGACAATGCTTGTAAAATCCTGAAACATATTCTCCTATATCCACTATCGTGGTCTAAATAGAGGCTTTCTCCCCTTAGTACTTGAAGACAACGTTTGCAAAATCGATGAACATAATCTCCTCTATGTGCTGTCTTTATTGACAGAGTGGTTTTCTCCCCTCAATCCTCGAAAAAAATGCTTGTAAAATCCATGAACATATTTTCCTCCATCCACTGTCTTGGTCTATACGGTGATTTTCTTCCCTCAATCCTCGAAGACAACGCTTGTAAAATCCATGAACATATTCTCCTATATCCACTGCCATATTCTAAATAGGGGCTTTCTCCCCTGAGTCTTCGAAGACAGCGCTTGTGAAATCCTGGAGCACGTTCTCTTATATTTACTATCTTGATTGACATAATGGTTTTCTCCCATTAGTCCTCGAAAACGACGCTTGTGAAATCCATGAATATATTCTCCTCTATCCACTGTCTTGGTCTACTTAGTGATGTTCTCCATACAATGTTGATACGATTGCCAAATATGTAAAGTATTAATACACATACGTTATACAAATAATTATGTGAGACTATATAATTGTGGAATAAAATATTTTGCTTGTTGAACTCACAAAGAAAGTGTTGAGTGCAAAGCTGATTTATTTCAGACTTCATCGAAAGTTTCGGCTTTAACTTTGTGGAACTCCATGTCGATTTTTTTATATTAATTTATTTAGTTATTACATTATTACATTAAACCTACGATACGTCTGACTATCTCTTATATTCAGACTTCCTTTAGGCGGAATTCCATTTTCCGTCTTAAAACAGTCTTGAGATAAAAGGTAGAAACACGTAATGCACAAATAAATATAATTAGTGGAATGAAGTAAATTATAATTAAATGACATATGGGTGAAAAATTAAAGATTGCAACAAGTTAAGTAATTCTGTTACTTAGTTAGTATGTTTTCAGATAATGAAAGACTTAAGAGGGATATCGAACGACGTGTAGCGTTAGGAAACAACGTCTATAGGGCACTAAGACATATGTTTTCAAACCAAACATTATTGAAATCTGCTAAGACGATAGTTTTCAATAATGTTTTGGTGCTAGCTTTTATTTGTGAGATTGAAACGTGGACGTGGAAAAATACCGAGAAGAGCCGAATAAATTATGTAGTATGTGCATTGAAAAGGATACACGGAGTGACACTGTTTGATAGAAAACGAACTTAAGACTGATGTGTTAAGTAAGGTGAATAAAAAGTATGTTGAGATGGTTTGGACATGTAGAAATAATGAATGAAAAAAGACTAACCAAACAAATATATAGAGTGCAGATGTGAGTAGAAATCGCGTGATGCGAGGGCTAAGAAAAGTATGGTTGGATCAAGGGAATGATACTCTGAACGAAGGGAGTCAGAGAAATGGTTGAGTTGTATGAGAAGGGGTATGGGTATGTAAGAGGCTAAAGATGTGTGGAGTAAGGAAAGTATGACACTCTGTCATCTCTGCCTTCTTTAATAGGTAAAAAGGCGTGATAGTTTGTATGTATAGTTAAATATTCAAGTATTACTAAATACTGTTTGAATATAAACATTAAGTTTTTAATAGCTAGATTAGGGTCAAACAAATTCATCGAAACATTGTTGATCTGAACTCGACTCCTTTTACAAAATCATGTTATTGGTTCCAAGCTAAAAGACAAACAAAACCAATTTCATTAGGCTATATTTTTCAACTTTTTGAGATTTCTCCTTAATATTTATTACCTAATGAAAGATTCAATCATTGTTTGAAAAGAAAAACCTTAGAAAGGTTCAATTTATAAAAAAAACCCGCATCATTTGAACAAATTCCTTTGGATGTTTGATAAAAAAATGGTTTAATATATTGAGAACTCCTAAATAAATAAAGCTGTTTACAACAAATGACGGTGTGAGTATTTCATCGATTAACACTGATTTTCTCTTATCAACTATTCCACATCTTATCAACTATTCCACGGTCACTGTCTTACTAACTAGGTGACACTTTTGTAAACAGTGCAACCAGGTGGGATTATTCCTCTTCTTCTCCCTAGCTACATCCCAACTCATTGTCTGCGAAGACTGTTGGGGTCAGCTCTCCTCGTCCTCAGGTTGTATGCTCTTCTGTACTGGACTACATCCCCCAGGCCGTGCCTCTGCATCAGGTTATCTTTTTGCACCATCCATGGATTCTTTGGTCTTCTTCTGGTTGTTATTCGAGGAAGATCCATGGAGATTGCCTGGTTCACAATGTGATCGGGTGCTCTGCATCCAACGTGCCCATACCATCTCAATCGCCTCTCCTCCATCTTGCTGTTGATGTCTAGCACCTAGGCTTCCACGAATGCGTGGGATTATTACCTTGTGACAATTTTTCCTACCATCCACAAGATTTTAAAGACATCTGAAGTAAAAATCACACTGCAACTGAAACTGGAATCGAACCCGCAAACCCAGGGTTTAAGGACAGGCGTTTGAGCAAGTAGGTTACGATATTCGTCTTCTTTTTCTGACTCTATAACCATCATTAAAAATTATCATCGTACATTAGCTGTTCACGCCAAAACCGGCGTGACGTAAAATCAGCTCAGATCCACGCGGACGGAGCGTGACCGTCAAGTGATGTGGGGGTAGACCAGATGGCCATCCACGCGCGGGGCGAGTGTCATCCCCGAGAGAGTCAGTCGCCATCCACGCGTGTCGGGAGTGTCATCGACCCGGACGAGTGTACAGTGCAATTAAAAAGTGACGATTTCTCACGTGACTCGAATTGGTGTATTTATGTACTCATATTAAAAACGCGTGTGTTACGTGCAGTTGAAATTAACTATA
Source organism: Odontocerum albicorne (assembly GCA_949825065.1). Taxonomy (NCBI): domain Eukaryota; kingdom Metazoa; phylum Arthropoda; class Insecta; order Trichoptera; family Odontoceridae; genus Odontocerum; species Odontocerum albicorne. Next base: position 4,123,753 of record OX463853.1, on the reverse strand, counting down.
TGTGGGCCAGTACCATAAGCATTTAATAACAAATTTCTGAGAAATTTCAATAATAAATATTGCAGCATCGGTATTAAAAATACACTGAATGTAAAATTAAGGAAATTTTAATTCATTTCTACCTTTTCACGGGTAGGTTTGGTAAATGGAACTTTTGCGTCGAAAACTTTCAAACTTTTGAATCGACTTACTTCAGACTGTAGGCCAAAGGAATGTTTCATTGAAACTTTCCAAGCCAGTTGGATGAACTTCGGATGAACATACTAGAATTATTTCAATTAAATATCTCTCCACTTTTTTGTTTACATTTAAATTTATTTATTTTCAGCGGTATTTAGTTGATAATGATTAATTCAAGAGGATTTTGTGATATTAATAATTTCCACTTCTGTTGACAGAACAACACATCGGATTTGGAAATCTGGAAATTTTCGGAACATTTGGAAATCTATTTCAATCAATTAGAAAAATTTTCAATTGGTTTTAAGTGTGATATCGACTGAAACACTGTTATAAATTGGGTTTTAATGGGAATTAAAATAGCGACCTCGATGTGATATACAGGTGTCTTAACAATTAAGCAACGGAGGTCATATTATAAAAGTGTAGATCTTTAAAAGTACAAATTAAAAGCCTCTTGATTTTGTCTACGTATGCAGCTCAATTACGGTTCAATAGATGCATTTTCTACTTTACAAGTCAGCTACTTAAATTAACCGATAGGCATACCCCAGTTTTTTAATCTTTATTCGTATAACATTTCTTTAAAACTATTTTTCACATAATACTTGATTCTTTATAACGAGAATTTCATTAAGTATTGTATTAATGTATTGAAAAGTTTAAAAGAAATCCATATGTTGTCGGTAGTCATTAAATATCTGTTTACAATGTCATCAAAAAAACTTTATTCGTATCTCCTGTTAAAAAGTGCAAGATAAAGTTTCTAAAGGGGATGAACTCTTAAGGTCCAAAGAAAAAAATATGTATCAGAATATTTTCTAGTATTTATTTTTTATTTTTTAAAGAATAGATGTAACCGAAGTCATAGGTATCCTTATACTCCCGAATACTGGTCGGAAAAAGTGCTTGCGTCATTCGACGGAATTAGCACAGCGCGGGATTCGAACCGACAACCTTTTACACAGAAGTCCAGTGTGTAACTGTGCGGCCATGCAACTCTTCAAATATTTATCTTCTTAATAAAATAATAACATAACTCTGCGGAGACTTTAATAAAACTTGCATTGTCGAATTTCCTTGCGGATGAAACAAACAAAGTATTTTTCAATTAAGACAAGTAAGATTTGGACTTACTTAGTGCTGCATCAAAAAAATATAGATGTATAATATAGTCGTATATTATTGGACTTTATTAAAAGCTGATCAAAAATGTTACAAAAACAATTCGTACGAAGTGACGTAAATTCGTATATCTTTCAATATCTTAACATATTAATAAAACAGGGGGGAAAAGTTAACGAATTCACCTTTTAACCTGAGTACCAAACAAATATAAAAAGACGCCAAATTCACATACTGTCTCTATTGTATAATATCCTTAACTGTCCCGCCGCCCCCTCTTATTTTGCTGAAAGTTTTCATCGTCTTTCCAATCATGGATTAGCGCAACGCTCAAATAGAGATTGTCTATTGGCCTTTCCAGTTTACCGCTCTTCTTTTTTAACGTCGTCCTTAACTCTGGAATCAATTACAAACCAATATAAGACTCGCTCCGTCCTTGGCATGCTTTAAGAAGCGACTGAAAAACCTCTTCATTTCTAGCCAGTAAAATAACGTGTTTCATTCCTGATTTTTCTTTTCCTTTCCTATCCGCCATCCCTTCCTTTCCTTTTAATTGATGTTATCTCACTTTGTGTGGCAAAGAATGTTGGGGTTATTGTCCGTCTTTGTGGGGTTCGTGGGTATATGCTCGAAAACAAGGGGAAGTGGATATTTATTTTTCAAACATATCTGAACACTGCGAATCAAAAAATCACAGTTTAAGACATATGCAGACCTCAAGTGAGACATGCATTTCAGCCAAGTGTAAAAAAATATGTAAATTTTTATTACTTCTGATATATTTTAAGAAAACTCATTTAAAGTAGAATTTTAATAGATTTTTTGGAATAATATTACATTTTCTATAATCTTTAATTAGTCGTTTCACAGTTTCTTGAAGTGGAAAAGCTCATTGTTCAGGACCGTATTAAAGAGTTTGATTTATCACACAACTTTCCTTTCTGACATTTATAATGTGACTCGAACTCAACTCATAACTACGCTCTTTGCTTAATTTATATTTTATGAGCTCAAAGTAAAATACATTAAATGGGCAATGTGTAGACTAAAAGTTGAAGTTGAATTATGTAAAAAATTCCACATATTTATTATACTAATTATAGTTAAGGTATTAACACTGTGGAGGTATAAAGACATTGTAATTTGTTGAGTCAAAATCACAAATTTTCTATCGATGATGCAAAACTCTTGCATATCAATTAGTAATCAAAATAAATTGGACATATTAGACACCCTAGAGATATCCTAATCATTGCAATGGGGTGAAAATCTGTTAAATATATGCATCCCCAATCAGATTTTTTACCGTTGAAAGCGTGTAAATCGATACCAGTTCGAACATACTCGTAATGTAGTCTTGTTTGAGGTCTTCTGATGACGAGGTGAAAACCTTGAAACTGGTAGAGTTATACCGTTACATAAAGTCAAATAAGCCGTGTTAAGGCATTTACATCGTGAAGGTTTAAAGACATTAAAATTTGTTTTATTAAACACTGTTTATTCCACTTTATTTAACGGTATAACCCTACCGGTTTCAAGGTTTTCACATCATTATCAGAGAAACACGATTAAGACTTTCCACAACCAAGTCTTGCTTGTGGTTTCCTGATGATGAGGTGAAAACCTTGAAACCGGTAAGGTTATACCTACATTATGTGGAATAAACAATGTTTGATAAAAAAATAACATATTTATAATTTTTCAATTTCCAGCTCGAGAAATTTTTGGGATGTATATTTTTGTGTATGTATCGTACACTATATTTCCGTTATCTAGCCAAACAGTAGATAAATATATCTACCAAAATCCTGACCTAATTAATTGAAATTAATCTCTTCATTAAGTTTAGTTATCTAAGGACAAAAAATCATTGTTGAACAAGGCACCACAGTCTATCGAATATCAAACCTCAAAAATATATAAAGTCCATACTCATAAATAAAGTCAAGAGTTTCATGAATTGATAATAACTTGTTTATACCATAGATAATAGAAACACGATCTGTTTAGAAAGTTTGCTGTCGTCATTATTGCGTTCTCTTTCTTTTTGAAAATGCGACAGATTGGTCAACTTTTCCGTCTCCCAATCCAATCCCAACATCTATCTACACAATTGCGCCACCTGTTTAATATTACTCCTCGAGAAATCTTCTTTACCTCCATCTTCCGGTGAGCCTTGAAAATTTTCGACTTCCTTCTTATTGGTATTATTAATTTTGATTTTAATTTTTTTTATCAATAGATATTTTAATATTTTAATGAAAAAGAAATTCTATCGTCAAGAACCATATGTTTTACCTTATTTAAAAGAATTTCTTCTCATTTACATAAATGCACAAGTATATATCGTTCATGTGAATTCCATTCTTAAATTATTTAAAACAAATGTTATTACTGTGTTCTTATAACCCATTTTCTCAAGTATACAAAAAATGAGGTTTATTCTTATATTTTTAACTTAAAAGATATGTATTTAATGAAAATAGAATTTAATTTAAAGACACCATAAATGTTATTTGTTTAGTAAATATATTTACTATTTAAACTTATATAAATAATGGATTAATCATTTAAGTATACGGCCGTAATTGCGTACTTTCAACAAAGGATCTCAGTTAATCTTGCTAAGGAATAAGTAAAAACATCTTCGATTTTCTAAATGTATTCATCTGTATAAGGCAATTTATATCACAGAGAAAAAAAATGGACCTCACCTTTGAAATTAAATTAATATGACGAACATACATTAATTTAAGTTCATATGAATGTAAACTGATTTTACGCTGCATGTCCATAATGATAAAAATTATGTTTATTATTGAGTATGGAAAATATTTAATATAAATAGAACTTAAGTAGCTTTAAATTTTATCGTGTTTTATGTAAAAGTTTTATTATTGATTGTACAATATTTGTCTTATTCCCAACACATGTAAGTAAAAAGTCTGAAAGTTACAATTTATCTTTAATGTTTTCAAGTTTTGCTTTTGATTCTGAAATTTAAAAAATAATAATTATTTTTATATGGTTTTGTGTAGACAATTAATACGAGAACCAACATATTTGCGGTTATTCTGTTATGTAATTACTACATAATAACTTGAAGAGAGAATTGTGTTTGCAGAAAGACTATTATTTCCTCACATGGCTTTGTATCGTAGGACACACAATAATAACAATGTGGGTAAAAGGACATGGGTACAATCTCAGACACGAATACAATACTCAAACAACGCCTGAATTTTAATTCCTGAAATAATGTATTAGTTCGGTTTCAGATTTCAGGACTGTAAATTTTATACTTCACTACAGTGATATTTTTTAAATATTATATTAATCTTTTTTACGTGAATGTGAAAAGACACATATATTTTTTTAAATGAATCAATTTTCTTATACAGTGATTTACCATTAAATTTGCTATATCCTGAAACAAAAACTGATTTATCAAATGTATATAATAATATATATCAATTGACTGTTTGTCAGGTTGATGAGAGCGTGCAACGGGGTTTTTTGTGTTATCAAAAATCGGAAAGAAGTATCGATTTATTTTTTCATGCTAAATATCCTCAGTGAGATACAGGCAAAATCCTAGTTTACTGGGAATACGACAAATGAAAGGCAACAAACCCAGATCCATTAAAATTATACGTCCAAATCAAATTACCTATTGTTTTTTCTCAAATTGTGTATATTTCTTGTCGTGTGTAATAATAATAATAATAATAATAATAATTGTTCAAGAAATTCAAAAATTGTGAAATAATTGAAAAAAATTTGAAATTAGTTTTCCCACATAAAACAAATCCTTTAAATGAACAGGATTAAAGTTTGAAATATAAAAAGCACGTTATTTTAAAATGATTTTAAATAAGTATTATTTTTTAAAACAACATTTTCTATAATATGGTATATGTTTTTTTAGAAACATACGAGTACTAATAAAAATGTTAAATATTTATCGTTTTCAATAAAACAAATGCTGAAAATAATGAAAATTTAAATAAAGATAATTTTTCTACTCTTATTTAAAATTATGAAGGGTGGTTTCCAAACAAATTTTTATGGCGAAATAAATTCACTGATGCTTTTTTATAAAGACAATCTACCCACTCTAGGATGATTTTGTGTCATCATTGTTCAAATCTAAAAAACCCATTTAAGGTAGAGTTAATCTAATCAATTAAATATAACAAAGGTTATTGTATGTTTTATAATATATTGAATCAAAATATCAAATCGACATGGATCTTAATAATTTAAGTTGTATAACAATTACTTAAAATATTTTATGAGTAAAAACGGGGAGATGTCAATTTTATTAATCAATACTTATTTAGAAGAATGAAGGAGGTTCTGTGAATAAATCTTATTGGGGATATAAATTAACAGATTTTTATTTTAATAAAGACAATCTATCCACACAAGGATGATTTGTCGCATGACTGTTAACCCTGAGAGATCGGCGCACTGCTATAGCAGTGGAAGAAATTTGTTCTACCCTTGTATTCTAAATGAATATAATTCATTTAGAATACAAGGGTACATATTCTAAAATATATTTATGATGTAAAAATATTTGTTTTTTGTTTTTTTGTTGTTTAAAATAAATATTTATCACGAACGTCCGAATCGTAAATATATCTCAGCACTAGATAGACAATTATATTTTTTTCTCGTAGCGCTCTCAGGGTAAAAGCCTTAAAACCCCTTTTATGTAAGAATTAATATAATAAATGATACATAAAAACTTATTGTTTATGGAATAATATTGAATCTAAAAGTTAAATCAACATGAATCTAATAATTGAAATTGTGTAATAATACAATTCATTGATAAAAAAAATGAAAGGATTTTGTGAGTAAAAAAAAGAGGCATCAATTTTGATATTAATTATGAGAATGTTTAAAAATATTTGTTGTATTTGATATATGGAAATTTTAAATAATTAAATATTCAAAGAATTTTATTTTTACAAAGACAATCTATCCACACAAGGATGATTTGTCTCATGACTGTTAAAGCCCCTATTATGTAAGAGTTAATATAATAAATGATACATAAAAACTTATTGTTTATGGAATAATATTGAATCTAAAAGTTAAATCAACATGAATCTAATAATTGAAATTGTGTCATAATACAATTCATTGATAAAAAAATGAAAGGATTTTGTGAGTAAAAATAGGGAGACATAAATTTTGATATTAATTATGAGAATGTTTAAAAATATTTGTTGTATTTGATATATGGAAATTTTAAATAATTTCATATTCAAAGAATTTTATTTTCCCTTAATACATTAAATTGACTTCAACTTACAATTTGCATGTTGATGTTGTAATAAAAATGTGATTAATACATTTGAATGGCAAAAAATTTCTTTGGTCTAATTAAAATTATAAAAGAAATAGAAAATCAAATAAATAAATCATTTAAGTTTGATTATTTAAATCGTAGTTCTTTAGTATTGTTTATATTTATATTTTTTTTTTCCAAAACAATTTCATTAATACATGTTTGTTTTGCCAAAAGCTGAAATTTTCTAGGTTAACAAGATCAAGGAAAACTTTTTTTCATTAATGCACAACAATTTGATGCAGACACCATCACCATTCTATGCAAGGTATTTTTGTTTCCATGTCTACAACTAACTTTGGTTAACTTCGTGTCGTTTGATAACTAACACACTTTTTAGTAAATATTTATATTTTGAAACAGCTTACTAACATTTGAGTTTACTGCTTATTTTCTTCCATGCAAAGTTCTCATACTGAGTCAGAAATTCAATTTTTTTCTTTACGAGTATTTATTGATTCAGTTAAAATAATAATTTCTTATTTTTTTAGATTACTTGGTTTATAATACTTTTTTTTCCTATTTTACGCCATGAAAATCTGACTATTTATGAGAAAAGAACAAAGTATTATTTTTATTATTATACACATCGATTTTTGTATGGGCAAACCTATTAATGTATGATTGGTTTATAAATTATGACATTTGTCATTGTCATTAAGTAAAATATATTTTTTTATTTTTTTGTTTATTTACTTTTTATCTTTGAGTTGATAAAATATCGTTTTATTTTTCTGCTTCCTAACGTAAAATTATGGATAATTAATAAGTATTTTAACGTTATTCGATATGATTTTTGAGACAAAAATCTAACGTGTGGTTATTTAACTTGTGTTCTTCCCTTTATCAGAGAATAAGTCAAAGATTATATCAAGTACTCTGCAAGAATACATAAAACTTCTACTGCAAAAGTGGGACAATTATACGGCACTGTTTTACGCAGCCATTTTTCGTGACTATTTCTGTGCCAATATGTTCCTTTGTGGTACATTTAAGTGCGTTTAATAATATGATTTCTTCATCCAAGGTTTTTATCAGGAGAAGTACAAGTATATAAACCAATAAGTTATCTTAAATAAATTCTCTATATTAACATACATATTTCTTAATTGAAGCTTTAAATAATTTACATATTTCTTAATTGAGGTTTAAATAACTTCTTTACATTTACATATTTCTTAATTGAAGTTTAAATAATATAATTATGAAGATATTTTTATTTACACAAAAGCAACTTTTAATTTGTAAATATATGAATTGAAGTCTACCTATACAAGCGTCTGTCTGTTAACCTTTCCCTCCACGCGTTCCGGTGCTGTTTATTCAATACATATGTAAAAATGGGCGATTTAAAATCGAAAAAATAAGAATATTTATGGCCAATTGCTTAAATTAATAAAATTTGAGGTCAAAAGTGATCATAATTAAAATTAAATTGCTGAAAACATGAAAAAAAAACATCGGCCGACGTTCACAAAACGGGCGAAGAGACCATCTCAAATGCATGTCCATGAGCTACTGAGACCTGAGATGGGCTAACACTGTGTATGTTATACCTCGAAGGAAGAAACAAAACTGCAAATTGAAATTCTATTTTTTGCGTTCCCATATACTGAAGTATGGATAAATGTAAATGAAGGCTTGTGTGTTGAATAAAATGACGAAGAGTTGTCTGAGATAGTTTGAGTACGGGAAACGAATAAATTATGAAGTACTAACAAAATAAATGTGATTGGAAGGTGTAGTAGAGGAAAACCAAACGAAGTATGGTTGCATCAATTGATTATTTTCAAAGAAGAAAATGTTAGAAGTAAGAGAAATCCTAAGAGCTGCATGAGAAGGTGCATCAATATGAAACCGGCATACTATGTGTAGCGAAATTGGCAAGTCTGACGTTCTATCCTCTTTGTCTATTCTAGTAGAGAAACGGTGTGATAGTATGTATTCATATCTGAATTTTAATAGTTTTTTGTTTATAGTTAAGGCATTAACGTTGTGTAGGTTTAAATACATTGTAATTTATTTTATCAAACACTGTTTATTCCACTTTTTTGTAACGGTATAACCCTACCGGTTTCAAGGCTTTTACCTTATCTTCAGGGGAGCACAAACGGTTTGTGCTCTCCTAAAAATGAGGTGAAAACCTTGAAATCGGTAGGGTTATACCGTTACAAAAAAGTGGAATAAACAGTGGTGATAAAATAAATTACAAATAATAGTACAGTGGAACCTCTCATAACGAGAATAATTCGTTCCAGAATCTTACTCGTTATGTGAAACACTCGTTAAGCGAAACAATTTTTCCCATATAAATCAATGTAAAATACGATAATGCGTTCCATGCCGAAAAAAATACTCATTTTTTTTATTTTTAACGTTTATTTAAATAAAATTACATACTTATCAATTGTTAAGGAGCGTAACAACCCGGAATGCGATTTCGATTTGCAAAAAACAATAAAAAAATCGAAATAACTAGTTTTTTATTTATGACAAATAATTAATTATTTTTTACTAGAAGTAAAATCCGGTAACCCTCAGAATCTACGAGCTTCTTATAGTCGCTGATGAAGTTCTATGCTGCCTTTGTGTCAGAGCTGGCTGCTTCACCGTGCCTCACAACGCTGTGGATGCCGGTTCTTCTCTTAAATTTTTCGAACCATCCATGACTTCCCTTAAATTGTACTTATTTTTCGGTAGTTGATGATTCTGGCGTCTTCTTAACGAGGTTGGCGAAAATAACTTTCGCCTTCTCACAAATGATGTTTTCGTTAATAGTATCGTCTTGCAATTACTTTTCGTTTATCCATATGAGAAGCAACCTTTAAACATCATCAAGAATAGGTAACCGTTTCGTAGACATTTTTGACACTCCCTTTGAAGCATCTATCTTCTTAATTTTGTCCTTGTTCTTGAGGATAGAGCAAATCGTTGATGTAGACCGATTGTATGTGCGCGCTAGATCAGACACGCTCACACCTCGTTCTCGCTTTTCAATGATTTTACGTTTCATTTCTACAGTTACTTTTATTATCTTATGGCTTTTTCTTCAGGGACATTTTTGCAAGGGTTATTAAACTTTGCACAAAAAAAATTACAAATAATGTCTGAACACAAGTTTGGAAAATTGTGTGATCACATGTGACACTAACGTGCTAGCGGAACGAGTGCTAACCAGAGACTGACGCACTGGCGCGGAAGTCCCGGCTCACAAGTGAGTGACGTGAAGATGGGACTTCCCCTTTCTACGTCAAACGTTATGCGAAATGTCGCTCGTTAAGGGAGCATTTTTTTCACAATCTGTTTAGCTCGTTATGCGAATTACTTGTTATGAGAGGTGCTCGTAATGAGAGGTTCCACTGTATTTGGTTAAAAAAATATTAATTGTCAAAAATGTAATCGTAATAAGGAGTGAATAATACTTTGATTGTCTATTTTACCCTTTTACTCGTAAGTCATGTGATTTACGAGTAAAAGGGTATAAAATAGACAATCAAAGTATTATTTTATTAGTTTACTTTTAAAAAAATCCTACACGCAAACTGTTTCGAAGAACCGATCGCGTACAACTGTAGAAGTTGGAACATTCTAATCTCGGTAACTGGGTGGGCTATTTATATTTTTACGATCATACGTTCATTTATTGCGTTTGATTTATGTTTGTACGTCAGTAATGAGAAAAATACCTTATTTTAAATACGTGACATTGAGGCATTATTAGAAGAAAACGTTTAAATCGACTATGAAATACATTTGTTTTATTAAAACTAAGAATATTTCTTTTCGAAATTAAAATTTTTCGATATTTCAGAATGAAAAACTTAAAAAGCTTTATTTACCTCAAAATGTTCTGTACATAATAATTTCCATAACTTTTTATCTGGATGTTTATCAATATTAAAGTATTGTTTTCAAGCACTATGTTAAAGACACGCTCATGGATACTAATAATTATCATGAAACAATAGCTGTTGATTAAAATAAATTATTTTAAAGCAATAAATCCGCTCGATACATATGTATATTTATATGAAAGTGTAAAAAAAAAATAATAAATAAAAAGTTTGTAAACGTTCATTAAACCATTCATAAACGGTGCTGATATAGAGAGTGAAAAAAATTAAATACGTCGGAAGTACCCTAGCGGAAGACCTCGACCCAGAAACCGAAGTCAAGTGCAGAATTGAATCATCTCGTGCGGCTTTTAATAAAATGAGAAGCGTATTCTGCGATGATAATCTAAACTTGAAACTTCGACAACGGTTAATCAAATGCTACGTTTGGTCAGTGTTATTGCATGGAGTAGAATCATGAACCCTCAAAGCTGGCAGTATGAACCGACTGGAAGCATTCGAAATGTGGATATACCGGAGAATGCTACGGATACCCTGGACGGATATGGTTAGCAACACAAGGGTTCTTCAAAGAGCCAAAGTTGATAGTGAGTTGCTGACTTACCATCCTGATTATCTTTTTAAAAATCTTTATACCAACAGGAATCGAACACGCAACCCCCGGAATGGAAAACAAATGTCTAGCCAATCAGTACATGCAAGTCGTTAATAAGAATTCGGCATTAGGTTAAAAACAACCTTTGATGAAAATCAACCCAGAGAACAAGCCGGATTTAGAGGACGTTATAGCACAATGGACCACATTCAGGTAGTAAAGGAAATAATAGAGCGTTGTCAAGAATACCAACTTCCATTATATTTGGCGTTCATAGATTATGAAAAGGCTTTTGATTCGGTCAAGAAATCCGCTATTATCAGGGCCCTTCTTAATCAGGGAGTACAAAATCGCTACGTCAATCTCTTCAGTAATATATACAATAACGCGACAGCAACAGTAAATCTCCACCAAAGTACCGATAAATTTCCAATAAGTAAAGGTGTCCGCCAGAGCGATACCATCTCGCCAAAGTTATTCAACGCTACCCTGGAGGATGTGTTCAAAAAGCTTGAATGGGAAAATAAAGGAATCTGCGTTAATGGTTCATATCTGAGCCACCTTAGATTTGCAGACGATATTATTGCCTTCGCTACACGCCCTGAGGAACTGCAGAGCCAAATACTGGAATTAGCGGAGGCAAGCAAATTAGCAGGTTTAAAAATGAATATTGATAAAACAAAATAAATGTTAAACCGCTTTGCTGATGCCACAACTATCCAGATGGACGGTACACAGCTGGAACAAGTCCAACAATATATCTACTTAGGACAAAGTATTACATTTGAATACTGTACTTTAAATTAAATAAATAGAAGATCAAAATTAACTTGGAGTTCCTTTGGACGACTAAATTACATCTTCAAGAGCAAGCTCCCAATCTGCCTCAAACGGAAGGTATTTAACTAATGCATCTTGCCAGTACTAACATATGGATGCGAGACTTGGACTTTATCGGTACGAATGATACAAAAGCTCCAAACAACACAACGCAGCATGGAAAGGTGCATGCTAGGTTATACCAGAAGAGACCGAAAACGTAATGAGTGGATACGAGCCCAAACAAAGGTTGAAGATGTTATAGAGGTTGCAAAAAGACTCAAGTGGAAGTGGACTGGGCATATCGCCCGAGCAACAGACCATCGTTGGACGTATGAAGTAATCCAGTGGTACCCAATAGGTATAAAAAGGCCTGTAAAAAGACCTAAGTCGCGCTGGGTGGACGAAATATGTAAGCATGCAGGTATTATGTGGCAGCAATGTGCAAAGGACAGGATTTTGTGGAGACAACTTGGAGAGGCCTACATTCTGCAGTGGATGGGTACAGGCTGATGATGATGGTTGGATAAATGAATCCGCAAGCCCTTCAAGGAGAGATAATACTTGGCAAGTATTATTAGCGCAAACAATAAATAATGACATGAATTGAGTTAATGATAATGCCATTTAAAAGTAATTAATGATAATTATAGTATATGTAATTTAATATATAGATAGTGACATCTTATTCAAATACATTATATTAATGTCTAAATCAAATTAATGATAGTGACATCTAAAAAAAAAGGCTTTTATGGAGTTAAAAATTATAATAATAAGGAAAATATTTTCAGAGGTGCTGCAGGCAAAACACTGACAACTACGAGTAGTTGAAGATATATTGAAATTACAAAAAACTGGCAAAGTCTCGTGGAAACAATGAGCATCGCAAAAATTTATCACATGGTAATAATACCTTAATCGGACTCTGGAGAGGCAGTCGTGAAATGTTTCACATATGTTATTTTAGGGGAAGAACATTGCTCTGACTGGGGACTTCCTATCTCATGAAATATCAAATACACGAGAGAGCAAACATCTCAATGATCTATCCGTGGCGTACGTTTTTGTTCAGTTATCTAAAAAGTTTAGAAGATTGGATAGGTTTAAATTAAAATCAATGGTGTGGTGGCAGATAGTCGTGCTTTGTTGATGAAATTTAATTTATATAATCAGATTAAAGAAGTGAAAACATTCTAAAGGCAAACTTCGTTGTATGACATTTATTTCTGACCCGAGGATTATGGACTCGATTCCCATTGGTATCCACATTTTTAAAGAGAGTTCCAATCTAGTGTTGATGTTAGGCCTGTCTATGTTTTTCTGATTGGCTGGAAGAAAATGGTGTATGTTAACAATCTCATCAGGTTATGTATGTATATCGAAAGTGTAATACAACATAACTAAGGTTTACCCTGAATTTAATTCAATTATGTGGTGCTCATGAACACATCCGAATCACGAATTCACATGGTTCGATAAATGACACTGACAATGCCGGGAATATAGTAGTATTATCGTCGGCATTGCTCATCGAGCTTTCGGGTAAAAAAAATACGTGAGTGTGCACGTATCTTGCGGTTTACCATAGCACGTTGGCAATACTACTCCGCACGTAAAGAGGTAATAACAGTAAAACACCTCTAACTCCTGTAAGTATTTTTACCACACAAACTCTGTTTGCCAAACTGGACCCCTTTTTATTTATTTTTAGGATACTATCAGGAATCGATCCCGAAACCCCAGGATGAAATTCAAGAATGAAGGATTACAATTAATTTCTTTTTAATCAGTCACTTTTGAGAAATATTATTTGGTTTACAATTTTGAGCACGGACAGAATTATATTGAAAAGCTTCGATCGCCAAGTTAGTTAAACCTTTTAAATATTGTATATTTTATAGAATATGAAAGTTATTTTACTGATACGCGTGCTGTATATTTTATGTATGGTAAACGACATAAAAACGTACTTTTATTTATTTAACAAATCATGCAATACTGAAATTTTAATCTAGCTAGATTCAATCGGTTTGCTTTAAACCTATATTTAATATTGGAATAGCACCTTTTAATATATCCGAACTAAAAATTTGAATATATTAAAGAGCGTGTTCTAGAGACGTTTTTCCGGTTGATAAAATTAGGTCTTCAGGTTTGTTACAACTGTAATATGCACGGAACTCGTGGTTTGCCATTGCACGTATTGGCAATATTACCTCGTGCGCGAAGAGGCAACAATACTAGCACACGTGTATTTCTGCGTAAAAGAAATCAGTCTAGCTCGTGCGAGTATTGTTGCCATGCAAATTATTCAAACAGATTGAGGTTCTTTTTATTTGTTAGTGTCTTCGGGTATGCAATTCGAAGCCTCCATACTGAAGTAAATTTCTTTTATGGATCAGTGTTCTATCCTCCCTGAGTAAAACATCAAAATTGTGGAAGTTCAAGATAGTCTTGAAAGTCACTTGTCCTCTGTACTATGAAAAGGTGAGTAAGTAAGGAACCTACAATATATAATGAGTTAGTTAGGAAGCGCTTTTGAGGAGACCTAATTGGCCAGGAACAAACGCGATACCAAATTATCAAAAAAAATAACGTCACTGATAAGACCACGGATATTAAAATATCTTAGTAGATTTGTCATATTATATTGAAACAATTTTATGCGATTTATATGAAATAAGGAATATACTCGTATATGCTATTTTAGTACAGTTAAATAAAATATATAAGGATATTCGCTGATAGGTAGTCACGGAAAGCTTTTAACTTGACAAGATGAGAGATTTTCCATGTACACATTTAGTATGCGAATATTTGATATCCGTTTGTGTTACAGTCATCAAGTGATACGTAAAAATACAGTTTTGAAGTAGGCTAGTATTGGATATACGAGCACTACTATGATCGAAAATATTTGCGGCCTTAACAAGTTAAAACGTGTATGAACAGATTACACTACACAGTATGACGACATTGCAATTAAAATTAAATACTTTTGACTTCAGTTGTATGTCAAGTAGTGTAGTTACATTTAGAAGTAACTAAAGCTTCGATTAACCAGTACTTACCTCTGAGATGTGGTCTTATGAAGTTCAACGCTGTCTGAGTTGATTGGGGAATGAGAACTTAATTTTTTTTATATATACTATATTTACTGTTCATAACTTGAACATTTTTTACTGACCTGACGAAACGATGCATAAGATAAACATTGGTAATTAGGAGTTTAATCCTTGGTCCTCTTTATTTATGAGATTGCTTACGATCAATGAGTGTTATCAGCATAAAATAGGGCGCTGTTGATTGATCAAAATCAGTACAAGTAGAATAATCGCTTGATCCTTACCTGTCTTTTGACTCGGAGGTTACGATCCCGATGGCAGTATTTTTTTTTCAAAAATGTTTTTATTTTGGTTTTTACTTTAGGCCTCTTCAATATCTTTCTGATCGGTTGTATTTGATTGTTATTATCATATAGTTATCTCAAAACACAGGTCAACATATGTGACTAGAGATATGAATGTGGATGAGGGCTGTGAAAAGAAAGGCCTGAAGATCTATCCTCTTTGCATATCTTAAAAAGGGTATCGCGTGATGCTACGTACATATGTATGTATTGCTTGTATAGTTGTGATGATTATTCTTTACATTTACTTATTCGTTAGTTGTCATATTCAATACAGTTATATTATAAAATCACGTTTTAAAAATATTGCAGACAGGTAGGTATGTGCGTCTTACGTGGTAAAGAGGAAGATTGGTATAATGATGTAATAAATCGCCCGGTCGATACAAAATGAAGTCCATAAAACGGAACGGAGCTTTCTTATATGTAAGCTCTGGGGACTAACTGATATCACGCCTTGCCTTTTCATATGAAATTGCCTAACTTTTTACATTATTCCGAAAAAATGTTCGAGTAAAACGATCGTTTTGTCCCTTATTCATCGTGCAACGTAAGTTTCGTTATTTTGGCAGAAATTATTCGGAATATGAGAGTTAAACTCACTTGATATAAGTTTAAAAAAAAATTTCATGAATTAAATTCATTAACTCATTTAATTTTTTGTAGAATTCAACAACCACAAGTCCTTTTAAGAATTGTTGAATAGTAATTTCGTTTTGTTTTTATTTATTAAATAGGGAAAACATATTTCTTTATTTATTTAACACTTTCATGAAAATACACCTAGCGGATTAATGGTTTTAAATAATTTATTTCAATAAACCAGTTTTTGTTTCATAGTTATTATCGGTATCCATTCCTACCTTCCTTTCATATTATAGTCCGCTCCAAATATCCGAAATAATGATTCAAACATATAAAATAACGTTGCCGGGAGAATATACTGTCTTCAACCCCTATAATTGAGTGTTTGGATTTCGAGCTACTGGAATAGGCATGGAATTCGCAATTTGTTATCGCATTAAAAAAAAATTGCGCAAAAGTAACGAAAAATTATCCTCGCCCTCTATTGTCGGGGTGTATCTTGGCCGGGGGATGTTATGCTGACAGTCTAAGGTGGTATATGTGGGTTTACTTTTTATTTTGTTTTCTGCCATACGGTTTTCTTTTTTTAATCTGGATATGCAGGGATGTGAGCTGAAAGACGTCCTTGCGGTCGGGCTCGCCCTACATTGGTGGGGTGTATCTCGGCCAGGGGAATGTTTGTGGGATGAGCCCGGACCTTTTAATGTCTTCTCTCTTGAATGTATTTTTTTGTCATCTATTTATTTTCTGTGTTTTTTTCTCTTCTTATTCTACATGTTCCAGGGTGTGGGCTGAAAAACATCTGGTGTCCCCGTGGCTGGGCTCACCCTATATTGGTGGGGTGTAGCTTAGCCGGGGGGATGTTATTAGATTTGCCCAGACCTTTTGATGGCTTCTGTTTTTTAATGTATTCTCTTTTAAATGTGTTCTTGAAATATATATTATATAAATGTATTATGTACATACTATGTAACCATCAATTTTTTCTAAAGATAGAAACTAAATTTTGCTGACTTTGTTTTCAATATGAATATTTGGGTCGCATATATTTTACAAAAGAAAATTTTAAATGCGTTATTTCACATCAAAATTATAAGAAACCTTACATATTTAATTTTCATACAAGATGAAAAAACCCAAAGTTTAATTTAATTTTCTTTTCAGATTCAGTGATTCCTCAATGTAGAAGGGAGTTTTTTCCTATATATAGACGCAACAAAGTCAAACAAGCTTTTTCATTGATCACAGAAACATGGCAAAATTTTGTTTGGAGCTTTTATACCTATTTACATAGACATATCCTTGTTTAGGTTTAACGTGTTTATCAGGAGGCGTTTCATGTGAAAATAGATCTCTTATGCTAGAGTGGTATAGTTAATAACATGGTGACCACGATCCTAAGAATATAACTTTTATGTTATGATTGTTCTTGGCTGGATCATTTCAATGTTTGTATTATCAGCTGATAAGAACATTTTTTTATTACAATTCTGTAATATGACCAATACATTATAGTTAATATGCTTTAAAAATTGAACGCAAGCTGAGAAAATTTTAACCGTTTATTAGCTTCAAACTTTCAATTATTAAAAACTTAGTGAAACTTTGGTCTCTTTTTGTAAATTATGAGTCATTCACACTTGTCAGATAGAAGAAAAATGTATGACCTCATTATTAAAGATTGTCAGATCATATTTCATTAGTATTAAATTAACTCAGCTTGTCACGTTACACGTTCATTGTAGGCGTACTTTGCAAAATAACTTATTCCATAATGAAATGATTGCAACTAATTATTGTTTATAATGCCTTCGTAACAAGAATACATATATTGGATAATCGGTATAACGATTACGTGAACTTCAATATAACTTTCATTACTTGCAAGAGTAAAATATTGAGACTCGTAAGACTCGTTTTAAGGTGGATTTGCTTTTTACAACTATTTATATTGTGTTGAGTTGTCAAAAAAGTAATTACGTATTTTGAAGTCAAACTTAAACGCCTTTTACTTATATTTTGTTCCACTACATTTCACCATCTTTCAGGCAGCTTTAATATTCCACCCTTCGAGAAGTTCCCATCTTTCTAGATACAAAACTGTTTCAGATGATTTTAGTAGGCTTCCAGAGAAGTTGAGTTCCTTCTTTAAATATAATATTATATGAACCAGAATAAGTGGAAATCGGAGGGTTCTACATCCGGTGAATACGATGGATAGAATAGTCCATTCCAGCCCAGCTGTTACAATTTTTACCTGGTTTGCAAAAATACGTGATGTCATGACATGACATCTAAATTGAGGAGGTTGCCATACTCGCATATACGAAGAAATAATCTAACTCACAACGTAGAGATTTTTGATACATTTAAACACTAATCCAAAAGATTTTATTTTCAATATATTGTGTAGAGAAAGACGAGGAAGATCAAAATGAGATGGTTTGGGTAGGTTCAACAAAAAAATGATGGAAGATTAACAAAACAAATATATAATGCATATGTGAGTGAAAGGGTGAAAAAGGAAGACCAAAGAAGATATGGTTGAATCAAGTGAAGGATATTTTGAAAAAAGGTAATTTAGGAAGTCAGAGAAATCGTAGGTGTTATATGGGAAGGTGTATGAATGTATAAGAGACGAACGATGTGTGTTGACATAGGAAGTCTGGCAATATATTTTCTCTACATATACTGATAGAGAAATGTCGTGATGGTGATGTTTAATTATATACTTTTTTTTAAATTCTGTAATTTTTAATTCTTTAAGACTTCTCGTGATTCTATAAAGTAGCATGATGAATAGAGGAAAAGGTAATAAAAACGCAGAACGTGTCTTTAGGGTTTATAAAATTGAGGTCAAGTCAATTCAGAGGACTTGGAGAGACACGTTATTAACGTTACAAACCCTCGACACGGATCGCTCAAGACGTGTTACACGAATTCTATTCTTATGAACAAGGTGAGGGCCCTTTTATTATTGTACATGGAGAGTAATAATTATGTACGAAGTTTTTGGTTAGGCAAGAACCCAACATTTCTTTTTAGTCAAGAAGTAAGTTAAAAGGTCAAAATGGAAATGTACTTTGTTTAAAATATTCTTAACCGTGTAACGTAGGTAAAATGTTAAATTTATGGTTGAATTCGGTCATTGAATAATAATAATTCCTATATGAAAGTAAATAACGACATTAAGAAAATGATAATTTACATAGCGCCATTCAAAGAGTAGACTATCTTTAAAAGGGGGTTAAGTAAAAGTAGTTTTTTATTTCTCGGATAAATGTCATTAGGTTTAAATTTCCGTTGCTGACTTCAACTTAAACTTTCTTATCGTATATAATTATTAATGCTTATATCCAGCGAAATTTTCCGGCATTTTTTTTTAATATTTGGATTTGGCGCCCTTTTGAAAATGAATAAGTTCTGTCTGTTTTTTTTTCAAATTTAAAAATGAGCACCAAAAGTTAAACAAAATGGTAAACGTTATACGTCTTTCGAAAGTAAATTTTCTGCTCTGCAAGATATTGTGTTTGCTTTTACGTTACATATATTATTTTATTTGATTACAAGCCTTCAAAATGGGATGTCAAGTAGACGAAAATGAGCATTTTCAACACCTCCTTCTGTTTACGTTCAATCGAGGGAATAAAGCTGCCAAAGCTGCTGCTCGCGAAATGTACGGTGAAGATCCTATGAATGAAAGGAAAGCTCGTCGATGGTTTTTGTGTTTCAAGGACGGTAACTTCGACCTGAAAGAGATGGAGCGTTCCGGACGACCAGTGGACTTCGATGAGGACCGATTAAACCATAGTATTCGTGAAGATTCCCTTCAAACCACCTTAGAAATGGCTGAGCAGATGAATAGTAGTCACATGACTGTAAACCGCCATCTTAAATCAATGGGAAAAATCTAGAAGTTCGGCGCTTGGGTTCCCCATGTTTTGAGTGAAAACAACAAAAATCAACGTTCTACAATTGATTTTTGACGAACTGTCCTTTAACTCATAGCATCTTCACCGTATACTTCGCAAATATCGCGAGCAGTTTTATTCTCTCGATTGAACGTGAACAGAAGGAGGTGTCGAAAATGCTCACTTTCGTCTACTTGACATTCCATTTTGAACGCTTCTTATCAAATAAAATAATACATTTAACGTAAAAGCAAACACAATATCTTGCAGAGCAGAAAATTTACTTTCGAATGACGTATAAACCTTAACCATTTTGTTTAACTTTTAGTGCTCATTTTTAAATTGAAAAAAAACGGACAGAACTTATGTTAACACCTAATAGAAGAGGGGAAAATGGGTCGTGATAGAAAGTTCAGCGTTTTTTCTTCTCTGCGCACTCGGAGAGATGGCGGTTTCAAATTCACGAAAGGGTTCCAATCATGTCAATCAGCTCACCCTTTTTTACGACAAGATATAACAGCTGATAACATCTTAAATTTAAAAAATTTTTTTCAAAAATTATTTGTACATTCTCAAATCATCAATAAACAAACTGTTAAAAATGCATAAGAAAAATATGTTTTATTTTATTTTACGTAGACTGAAAAAAAGGCCGAAATTACCGTCTCTTGAGAAGAATGCCTTATTAATACTCGCCTTTTTTAAAAGAGTTCCCGTCTGATTATAAATTCACGCTTCTTCAATTTAATTTGTTTCGTTGAAAGAGATCGCCATGTGGCAATATACTTTCCAGGCTGTATACTGCTCTTTATGTATTTATATAACACTTTTATTGCAAATACAGTCTGGTGGGCTTATTACCAGGCGACAATCTCTTCCAACCAACCAGACAAAAGTAAATGAAGCAAGTTACGTGGTCGCATAAATCGTTCAAATGACTATCCATCCCCACGAAATCCATAAACATATACGTGAGCACATGCCCACGAGCCCCACAAAGACGGACAGTCACCCGAACATTATTTTTCATATAAAATGAGATATCATCAATCAAAAGGAAAGGAAAGGGTAGTGGAGAGGAAAGGAAAAGAAAAATCAGGAATGAAACACGTTATTTTACTGACTAGAAATTAAGAGGTTTTTCAGTCGCTTCTTAAAGCATGCCAAGGACGGAGCGAGTCTTATATTGGTTTGTAACTGATTCCAGAGTCTCACTGCATGGACAGTAAAGGACGACGTAAAGAAAGAGGAACGGTGAACTGGAAAGGCCCATAAACAATCTCTGTTTGAGCGTAGCGCTAATCTATGATTGGAAAGACGTTGAAAATTTTCGGCGAGATAAGAGGGTGCGGCGGGACAGTTAAGGATGTTATACAATAGAGACAGTAAGTGAATTTGGCGTCTATTTCTAACATTCATCCAGTTCAATACCTTCTGGTATGAAGTTATATGATCGTATTTACGTAGGTTGAAAATGAATCTTAGGCACACATTATGAAGACGCTGTAATTTATCCAGCTGTTCCTCTGTCCAGCTGTTCCTCCATACTTCAAAGGTATAAAGATAGCATCTACGGCATTGTCTAGACTGGGCTTTGTACTCAGACAAAAATTTTACTAAGTTGGAATTGTTAAAATATTTGTATACTTATCTAATAAGAACCATTTTGGATTACAATACGGTAATATGGTCACCCCACTATAGTATCTATGTTGATAAAACTGAACGAAGGTTTTTACAATTTATAAACTTCAAACTTTAAATCTCAATAGCAGAGTTTTTTAATGTGATGAGGTTTACAACTTTGTCAGATAGAAGAAAGATGTCTGACCTCACAGAATAATTTAAGATTATCAGCTTGTATTTTAAAGTCCAGCATTAACTCAGCTTGTCATGTTATATTCGTTGTTGGTCCACTCGGCCCAATATTTTATTCCGTAGTAAAGTGCTTGCAACTAATTATTTACACAACTCTTGCATAACAAGTAAAGATGACGACCTCCGTGACCTGGTGGTAAGACACTTGTCTGCCGATCCGGAGGTAGCGGGTTCGATCCCCGCTGGAACCCAGATTTTTTTAAATAGGTTTCCAGTCTGGTTAACACTTAGGGCCTATAAAAACACATTTTTGGTTGGTTGGAAGAGATTGCCACATGGGAATAAACTCGCCAGGTTAAAAAAAAAACAAGACTAAAGATGTTAGTCAATATGGGTATTGTATGAATTTTCATATAGCTTTAATTATTAAGATGTGTAAAATGAAGTTGTTCTTGCTGGGATGAATTGATTGAATTATATGGATTTGCTTTTTTGTGTCGTTGACGTACATTTTTTTTTCCTATTGTAAAATATAACACTACTTACTCGTAGATATCAAAGGTAAAATTGTATACGTTGTTATTTTATTTTATTTGAACTTGAAATAAAATAAAGTAAATAAATAAAGTGCTTCTTCTTCATATTATTTTAGGCCTGTTGGCCTGTTATGGTCCTGCATCATTGTTTGCCTCTTGTGACGTCGACTGCCAGCTGTCTTTCCATCTTTAGGGAGGTCGTCCTGGAAGTCTGCTTGCTTGAAGGATTATGTCCCTGGCCGTTCTTACGACTCTTGGTTCCGCCATTTTGGATACGTGTTCGTTCCAGAACCTTCTTCTCTGTCGTGCCCATCTGTCAATATCTTCAACTTCGCACGTCCTTCGGATTTCTGTGTTACGTACTCTATCACGAAGGGTTTTGCCAGCGATACTCCTAAGTACCTTAATTTCGCTGGTTCGAATGAGATTTTTGGTTCTGACTGTGTCGGCTCTGGACTCTATGCTGTATGTCATTATGGGGCGGACACAGGTCTTGTATATCCTTACCTTGCTTTGGATGTTCATGTGCTTGTTTTTCCAAAAAGTGTTCTTTAAACATCCGGAAATAGCTGCGGCCTTTTGTGATTGTTCAAGCAGTTCGCCATAGAGGTCATTATTGCACAGCACCCAAGTATTTAAATTTTGTTACTTGTTAAATCGGTGTTTCGTCGATCGCCACACTGCATCCAGCTTGCTCTCTGGCTAGAGTCATGCATTTAGTCTTGCTGATGGAGATAGACATGTTGTATTTTTTGGAAGCAGTATGGAATCGATGTAGAATTTGTTGCAGGTCTTTCTCTGATTCGGCTATGATGGTGGCATCGTCAGCATAGCATATGATGTTTAGCATATTGTCGTCCATCTTGTATACCAGGTTAATTTCGGCAACTTCTTCTATAATTTTATCCATAACCAAGTTAAATAGAAATGGGCTTACACTATCTCCTTGTCTTACTCCGGTTGGTGTTGGAACGTCATTAAATAAAGTACAATTTGTTAAATGTTTTCAAAAGTAAAAAATCATATGCTAATTTTTAGAATATATACGCACTATCTCATCAACTCTCCGAGTGCGAAGAAAGGAGAAAACGCTGAATTTTCTATCACGACCCATTCTCCCCTTTTCTATATACAAACACATTCTCATATCCCTTCTATAATTTCTCTGATTTGACATTAACTTCTTTCACAATATCATACACTTCAAGCAACCATATTTTACTGGGTTTTCCTCCACTACAACCATTATAAGAATAAGTCTTAATTTTTCGTTAAATCAGTAAGTTTCATAATACTGAAAATAAAGTATTAAAAATATAACAAAACCCATAATTTGTACACTGCATAAATGGAGGAAAAAAAGCAAACGAAATCTACAAAGGTCAGATTATTTATATAAAGATTGCATTTTTATTCACAATTCGGCAGTGCGAGTTTAAAATATAAACAATCATAAATAAATGTTTGAAATATCTATGTGCAAAAGCGCACACATTTTACTATTTATTGTACAACAAAATCGATAGTGGTTTATTTTGTACTTTTTATTATGTGGTATATTCGTTGTATATGTTAACATTAATTAATTATTATGTAGCCCATTTATAAGTATAATATTGATATTATCGATTTTTAAAACACGTTAAAAAAAGCCGATTACGTTGTTAGTCGTTATAAAAGATTATAGATTTAACGACACCTTTAAGCATACTTATAAAAAGAGCAAAGTCCTATTTATAAAAAAACATACCATACGAAATAACCAAAAATATTTCAAGTCACAAAAAGCCAGCTTTTTACACTAATTTTCATCTCCGGAAACTCTTATTTAATGGGAAAGGCAAACATGGAATACTTAGCAACAGTGGTGTGTATAAACTTTTATATGCTGACTGTGATAATTTCTATACAGGAAAGACAGGAAGATCTTTTGAAAAGAGATTTCTTGAACACAAATCCGCCTTAACAAATCCTCTAATTTATTCTGAAATGGCTAATCATTGTCACCGTGAAAACCATACTTTTTCTATCGATGATGCCAAATTCTTACATATCAGTAGTAACGGAAATAAATTGGACAGATAAGAGGCCCTAGAATTGTCTAAGTCAGTACATCGATCCGAACATCTGGTAAACAGTTATCTCCCAAAAATCTCTCCGCTCTTGGCTGAAATCGTCCCATGCCTCCTTTACCCCTCAGCTCACAACCGTTGAAGCTTGTAAATCGGTACCAGTTCAAACAGAATTTAGTCTTGTTTGTGCTCCCCTGAAGATGAGGTGAAAGCCTTA
This sequence comes from Odontocerum albicorne, assembly GCA_949825065.1. NCBI lineage: Eukaryota > Metazoa > Arthropoda > Insecta > Trichoptera > Odontoceridae > Odontocerum > Odontocerum albicorne. Next base: position 4,099,267 of record OX463853.1, on the reverse strand, counting down.
ACACCGGTAGGGTTATACCGTTACAAAAAAGTGGAATAAACAGTGTTTGATAAAAATAAATGACTATATCTGTTTAGTTGGAATATATTACTACATGGTAATAAGCTCCATTATGTTATTTAAAACGTATGCGATGAAAACGTTATACGTACCATAGATATCTGAGGTTCTTTTTTTGTATTCCATCTATATTGTTTTTTTATATTTGAGCTGATGAAGATCCCAAACTGTAGATGAATATTCTAATTTGATTCTAATTAGATAATTATATAAGTTTCGGAGGATATCGGTGCTGTTAAATTCTCTTGATATTCTCATTATTAAACCGAGTAGTTTGGAACAGTCCGATATCAAAAGTGAGACATGGTTAACGAACGTGAGTCCGACATCAAAGGTTACGCCCAAATCTTTGAATTCAGAAACTCTATTTAATGCCCCTCCCTGTATAGTATACTGATGGTGGATTGATGAAAACGATAAACTATAAGATACACGGACACATTTATTAATGTTGAACCGAAGATGTTTTTGCTCACTTAAGGAAACTAGGGAGTCTAGGTCCTGCTGTAACTGTATGTGCACAGTCGTGAGGTGAATTAATCGTTTTGAAAATTTTAAAGTCGTCAGCGAACAATTAACATGTCGAGTGACTTATGGAATTAAGAATATCGTCTATAAATATGGGGGGGACCTAAATTAGATCCTTGCGGTATACCATATCTTGCGATTAATTCCGCGGAAGACGTAGTAGTATTGAAAGATAATGTATGCCAGAAGAAGGAATGATAATATTAAGATACAAAAGCACGTGGCTTAAAATAAGATGCAGTGCTTGATACATAGAAAGGAGCATTGAGATGGTTCAATTACATAGAAAGAATGATTGATGAAATATTCACCGGAATAATCTTAACATACATACCATTGCAGGTTTCCCAAAAATTGATTGTGAAAATAATTAATAAACTTCCTGCTCGGTATCCCACGGCGGAGCTTTTCAGAGAGTATCAGGTCCTGAACATAGCCAATTTACATCTCAAATCCATTCTCTGGCACTACCATCGAGAGGAAGAGAAGATGCAGACTCAGCAGACACACATGACACGCATGGCAACTAATGAAATGTTCACCATCCCTAGAGTTAAAACCTCTTTTGCCCAAAGACAATATGCTTACTTGGCTCCCATTATATACAATGGCGTGCCGACTTCAATAAAGATAAAGGTAGGAAAACCATTTAGACAGTCGATCGGAGCGTGGTTGTTATTGTGACAGGATTTTGAGTACTTGGGCTTTCCGGATGAATGACGAGTGGAAGGGATTTATGTGGGCTCGTTGGTGTGGGTTTCTTCTTGTTGTTTTAATTTTGGTTGTTTTTGTATTTGTGTTTCTGTGTATTTTTTTTTTTTGTTTTGATTTTGTTTTGATTTGGATTTTTATTCTTATGATTGTGTGCGGTATAGTGTGGGATGAATATTTTTGGTATTTCTGGAGTGATGATGTGTGAGCAGTTGAATTTCGCAGGATGTTTCCAGTTGTAGTTGAGTGTCACTGTCAGGTTGATTAGAGCGTGCAACGGGGTTTTGTTTTTGTGTAATCAAAAATCGGAAAGAAGTATCGATTTATTTTTGTCATGCTAAATATCCTCAGTGAGATACAGGCAAAAGCCTAGTTTACTGGGGATACGACAAATGAAAGGCAACAAACCCAGATCCATTAAAATTGTATGTCCAAATCAAATTATCTGTTGTTTTTCTCAAATTGTGTATATTTCTTGTCATGTGTAATAATAAATAATAAAAATAAATACCATCACGCCGTTTTCTTAACCCTTCCCTTACGGTGATAAAAATAATACGCGTGTTACAGTGTTGGGTAGTGAGTACGCAGTAAAAAAATTGCGATTTTAAATCGGAAAAATAAGAACATTCATAGATAATTCCCTTAATTAATTATAATTTAAGTTAAAAATTATAATAATTGAGATTTATTTGCTGAAAACATTAAAAAACCATCTGAAAACATTAAAAAACGCTCACGGAACGGGCGTACGTCTAACCTATTTGCAAGCCTAGAGGCAACTAGTGGCGCGGCACATCAGTCGCATACCCCGGCGCATACGCCTTTGATTGCGACGTTGAGACAATTCAGGTTCTCGCAATTCAGTCTAGTATATAGTGTCGCGCTTCCCGCATACTATTCACCTATCCTCAAGACGAGGCACTTGCCGCGTATAAATGCGAATTTGTTTTCGATCTTTACAAAACACCTCGATGTAGTCGATAAATTCTGATTATTATTAATATTATTTTTTAAATCAATGCGTTAATATACTATAGAGGAATACCTAAAATCTTAACCTTGTATTTATTATATTAATAGAGATATTGATGGTTATTAGAAGCAACGTGTAGAAGATACCCAACACAGGGAAGGAAAGGTTAACGGCGTCAGCAGAGAGGACAGAATGCTGACTATTCTTTCTCGACACACGTATCTTTCGCATCTTTTACACCTATACACCTTCTCAAATAACACCTACGATATATCTGACTTTCTACAATTTCTTCTTTCAAAGTAGCATTCACTTGATAATCTATACGATTATTTAAAAGGTATGTTACGTTTTAAAGATCTTAGAAAATGTGACACGGCAATAACTGGTAAGACGCTCGTATCCCAGCACCGAGGTTGGGGGATCGAATCCCATTGGAACCCATATTTTTAACCCTTCATGTCCTGTGATGTGTAACTAGTACACATTACTTCTAAAAACTTTAATATCTCTATAAATAAATAACATATAATAAATACGGGGTTCATATTTGAGGTATTCCTCCGTACTTAATTTACGCATTGATTGAAATAAATAATATTAATAATAATTAGCACTTATCGGCTACGTAAGAGATATTTTGTGAAAATCGGGAATAAATTTACCAATATTGTACAATCAAACGTGTGCCAGTGTGTGACGTAGATATATTCATTCATAAAAATCACTATGCGTGAGGAAGTGACGCTATTCACGTCTCACTCTCACTCTACTTCGGTATATGGGAACGCAATAAATAGAATCTCAGTTCGCTTGCTTTTCTCACTTAGTTGCCAGCGGGCTTTCGTTCGAGGTGGTCGCTCCGCCCGTTTTGTGAACAACTTCCGATGTTTTTTTTTTCATGTTTTCGGCAAATAAATTTCAATTATTATCACTGTTGACTTCAAATTTAATTAACTTAAGCGATTGGTTTTGAATATTCTTATTTTTCCGATTTTAAATCGCTCATTTTTACATGTGTCTTGAGGTGTATTGAATACACATCACCGAAACGGGTGGATTTTTGTAGCACAGGAAGGGAAAGGTAAAAATAAAGGATATTAAAATCTTTCTGGTTGTCTGAAAGAGATTGTTTCATGACATCAAGCTCACCAGGTTATACTGCATACGACAAAAGTGTAATACAATACAATAATAGGAATAAAGCGGGGTGAAGATAACGGTTTTAAACGAGGATCATCCATCCATAGGATGTCTTCTCATTCATCCCCCATTAAGTAAGATTTCAAACTTTTAACCCTTTAATTAATTCCGTTGGATTACTAAAAGCCTGGATGTTACAATGTATGACTCTTACTCCGGTAGCTCAGTATAGGTAAAACAAGGCTCAATAAGATCTCAAGATGTCGTGGGAAGAGGTAGGCATTCGTCAGTGCTTGGGTAGGTATAAATACATAATGAAACACATATCTGCTGTTAATTGGTTATATATTTAATCCTGACGAGCTGATACTCCATCAGGAAAATCAAATGGGCAGATTACTCTCTGCTACTCCGCTAGCCTTTCAGATGGACAGGCAGTCGAAGCAATTTATTATCAGGGGTAATCTCACAACAGTCCGTTGCGGAATTGTGCAATTCTCAAAGATTAGATATCGCCAATCTCTAGAATACTCAAATATCACCATAAAATGACAAGCAAAAGAGGATAAATAAGGTTGATCTTACTCCAATACAAGACACAATGTATTATCCCAGATCCGCCTCAAGTGTATGACCAGGTCGACTCTTATATGGCCCTCTGACCTTATACTGTTACTACAGGCGCGTTGATGTGAAGAAATTCCCTCAGTGGTTGGTGACCGTTAATTCGTGACTCGGTCCGGTCTTGAAAACTCCAGAATCTGGCGCGCACTCGATATTGCTGGTACAATCAGTTAACTTTGACCCGCGAATGAGTTGTACGCCTAACTCGAGATCGTCGTTTGGACAACAGTCCAGAATCTGCTCAATCAAAAGACTGAGGTGAACCCAGATCCCCGTTTGTAGATTATCCAGAATTTACCGGACAAATTGTATCAAATAAGAATGAACAATCAAATGTGAGAAAAGCTTGTTCCAGTTCGCGAACAGCGTTAGGACGAAAATGATGTTGACTTGACAACTTCGTGGCGAGAATGGGTCTGGGAAGATCGCGGTCCCTTAATTTAAGAGATCTCAGCCAACCTCCGCCATTTTGGAACTCTATAGAAAGTTCGTCGCGACCGTTAAAAAAATCATAAATCTTTTCGTCCGGCCGAACGTTATTTTGCCAATGAATAGTCTATTTAAACTTTCACAGCGTAATTAAGTCGAGAATCCTTTTTGTATAACATCCGGTAACCTTAGGCGAAACTTATTGTTTAAGAGACAATACTGTACCCTTCTTTTTTGAATGTATCTCGAGTGAATTGTTATTCCCAGCCGTTGTTTTCAATATTTAACTATGTCCGTAATAAATTAAGCGCGACGTATTTCTTTAGAAAGGAGAAGAGAAATTTTTTGACCCCTTTTTTCTTTCTCGCATAACAATCGCGGTCATAAAAGCGCATACACCCTCTGAAATATATCTTGCGCAAAGTTTTATTTCTTTTCTTAGTAACAATAGTTATCTGTGACTGCAATAAATCAGATCGTAAGACGGAACACTAATTACCGATCCTCATAAAGTGTCGTGTATTTCTATACAAATGGGAAGACAAAGCCAGCCACTCGAGGCAGTTAAGTTTGAAACAATAGGAAGCAATCCTTCTCGAAAATGACGCAAGATCTCCCTTTGACTGCCCCGGTTCGCTATTTTTAATGGTTATTTTTAACTACAATAAACTAATTGGTCGGCCGTACCCAAGTCCTGACACTCCATTTTATGTTACCGAAGAGAAAAAAAAAATAATAAAAAAAAAAAAATAATAATAATAATAATTCAAGTACTGATTACGGCCCTGTGTCAATTGGTCATACACCTGCTTGCCGAAACAAGGATTAGATACAATGCTAAAGGGCATGACGTTACTGGGTCATGCCGGATACGCTCGTGGACGATTTAATAAGCCCCTGCATTTGCGAAAGAGTAGGAAACCACGAAAAACTAACTCTCAGGGCTTCCCTATCTAAGAACACCTGGAAACAGTTAAACATTTTATAGAGCAAGGCACAATACAGGAGAACATCAATTATCGCCTTCCCCTCAACATGGTTACACATAATAAGTCTTATTATTATTTTTACAAAAAAAAAGAAACATACAACATTTAGGATAACAAGACAAAACAGTCACAAGAGTAATGTTCAAGAACAGATACTATCGCCTTCTCTACAGCATGGTTACACATAATAATTCTTATTAATTTACAATAGAAAAATGTACAAACATTTAAGATTACAAAGGCAACACACTCACAAGAGTAATGCCCAAAAACAGATCAAGTTACTTAATAGTAATTATGTTAGTTCACAACGGCTTCCCCAGAACCGGATCCGATAGTCTGCACTTTGAGGGGCACTGATTTAGTTTCTTAACCTAATCACTTAAATTAAGGAAGCAAGGTGAGTTTCCTCCCGCTTGTCTGGTGATCTTTGATATTGCAAGATACAAGTCTGGCGAGATATCAATAATGAGACTATATAAGACACATTTAACATACGATTTTCCATTACACGGCCCTGAGACACCACTCATAGGGGCGACATCTGACTATAGGCCTCCTCCAGGTCTAAAAACTGACAAGAAACAGTTACACTTGGTTATACAATACAGCAAATATGTGTTTATAATATCATCACCTCGGGGATCGTCATCCCTTTAGTGCAAATTCTCGTGCTAGCCAGAGTCGTCAGTGCGACGCCCACACACATCACGGACGGTGCCAAAACTCGCATGATCCATAAAATACCATGGTTATCCGGGCACCGACGGTGCCATGAGCGTCCACCTAGACCGGGAGCACATGCCAATTTGGGTTCATGACGCCCATGGTTGGAGTCACACTCAACAACCCCCACTGGATGTATATAGGCCATCCGTAAGCCCCTCACTGGATGTATAAAGGCCATCCGTAAGCCTCCACTGGATGTATATAGGCCATCCGTAAGCCTCCACTGATTGGTTGGAGCCTACTCCACAACCGTTGTCACCAGTGCGACACCCGCGGACCCAAAGGGCGGAGCCAAGTTGTACATGTTGTCCACGCACAAAACTACGGTCGTCCTTGTCCCAATGGTGCCTACGAGCGCCCACCTATGTCGTCGGTGCGACGGCCGCAGAACCAACGGGCGAAGCCAAGATACGCATGATGTCCCCACACCACGCTACCTACGTCCGGGTACCGATGGCGCCACGGACGCCTGCCCACCTGGACCGGACTGACAATAAAACCTTTGTCACCAGTGTGACGCCTGCGGACCCAAAGGGCGGAGTCCATACACACTACTATGGAGGTCCTTGTACCAATGGTGCCGCGAGCGCCCACCTCTGTCGTCGGTGCGACGGCCGCAGAAGCACGGACGCCTGCCCACCTAGACCGGACTGACAATAAAACCTTTGTCACCAGTGCGACGCCTGCAGACCCAAAGGGCGGAGTCCATACACATTACTATGGACGTCCTTGTACCAATGGTCCACGAGCACCCACCTCTGTCGTCGGTGCGACGGCCGCAGAACCAACGGGCGGAGCCAAGATGTGCATGACGTAGTCATACCATACTATGCACCTCCGTGTACCGATGGCGTCACGGACGCCTGCCCACCTAGACCGGACTGACAATACACAATAAAAACATGGAGAAAAAAAAAAAAAAAAAAAAAATCATTGGCCGAAGCCTCACAATTAAAGGATATCCCATCGAAAGGCCCCCCCACCAAAGCACGCACCAAATCCTTTTCATTCATACTTCCCAGCAGCACTTCCCAAACCCTTGTAGCAACCCCACTCATTCCCTATCATGGAGCTGCCTTCCATTCAACCTTATACGACCTAGTGCCAGGTGAGCGACCCTTGATAGAACAGGATAAGGAATTGATATGGATGTATCCAATGTGACATCATGAGGAAGTGAGCGCCGACGCTCTATTAAACGACGCGCATACAAACGCTATGCTATCAGCAAAAATCACCACTCATTGTCCAGCGCATGGTCTATTGAGCGCCACCATATTTTTTTTGGAACATGGAAACCTAATTTGGTAAAACTGAATTACCACAAGTGCCACGGCAGCTCTCGCGTCAATTCACCGTAATGGAGCCTTTATTCCACCTTGGCGATGTCTTTGACGCGAAATTTACCTGCCACTTTCCCCTTCAGGTCAGACAGTTCATATATTGTGTCGGAAATTTACCTTGTGACCACACACTTGACAAATCGGGGCGCTAATTTGTTGCTGAAATATCGCCCAGCGTTTGATTGGCTAAAATACCCTCTCCATACCACCTGTCCAACTAGGTGGTTTATAACCTGGGTGTGAACTACACCAAGCAGCGCTTAGCTTCCAGCCTGCCACAACCTATCTGTACTTTTATCCTAAAGGTTGTTCCCTTTGCCTTATACCATTAGTTATCGCAAGAAGTGCGAACAAAACGTTCTTCCGGCACGGCCCCTCTATTCGAAGAACGATCCATGAGGGGCAGGGTAGAGATTATGCCGATGAGAGGAAAGGTGAACTCATCTTGCTATTCTCACAGTATCATTGAGGCATGAACAAATCCTTCCCTAGGTGTTCGCATCACTCACATTGGTTTACTCTAAACCACATGACGAACACGTAATTAATGAGGAATTAAACCTCTCCTATGCTAGTCTTCTGCGGATGGTAACTAACGCTGCTAACCCTTTATCCGTGATATCATATGATTCTAGTAATCCACTAATTTCCAGCAGAGGGGACTAGCCTCGTCACCCTCAGCTGTACTTATATGATGCGGATCACGGCGGGGATATTTATTCCTCATATACCTTTAACTAATAGTTTTCGATGACGCCACCTCAACGATGAAGTTTAAACAACTTGCCAACTTCATACTACGGCCAGCATCGTGAAAACATGCTCCGCTCCCGATGAAGGAGGTTAAACGAACATATGCTTCAATACTGCATGGTATACTCGCTCGCTTGTATACAGACATGCGCCCTAAGGTCTCTGATTTCCTGCCCGAGCACATTAAAGTTGTCACAACGCGTTATATATGTAGACGTTCTAAAAATCAGGGTGTGTAATACCCTTGCGATAGAAAAACAAATCAAAGTTTTTTCGCCCTTTGGTGACATACTTGTACTAATTAATCAGCGATCTAGGTTTCTATTACATCTGCGGTATCATGAAGCTTATGGCTGGCGAGCTTACCGCAAGGCTAGGCGTTGTTTCGAAAACTAAACTGAACTAACTACAATATACGGGTAATACGAGTAAAATTCTAACTTATTTACCATGCCGCTGGTTATGAAACTTCTACAGCATTACTCTCTACTAGGAACCCTCCTGAGTTCGTCGCGGTACGTAAGATGTCCTAGACATTTGTACGCGTCATCGCAAAATTCGGATTTGTATAACCCTGCAGTACGGCTTCCTAATACACGCACAGGCATAAACAATTATAGCCGTACGTCTAGAAGGCAACCTCAAAGGAACACAATACCAAATACAATACATAGGCACAAATACAATACAATACTAACAGAAATGAAATTATAAATATAATTAATGCAACAAAAAAATACAATTCAGGATAACAAGATATATGCATGGCAGATAATAAGATACGGAAAAACACACAAGAATTATATCTCTTCAGCTTTTACCTGAGATCAATAAAGTCAATAATTAATTATCTCCAAGACTCTCAGTCCTGTTTGCATATCATCAAACCAACATGGTACAGAACCCTGGTCACCCTGATCGGCGAACAATTGTTCCATCATTCGTTGCATCTCAGCAGGAATGTTTTTTAAGCCAAATGGGGTGACCACAAACCGATATTGTCGCCGGCCCTCTACAAAGAATGCCGTCTTACATTTAGACTCTTTGCTTAATGGCATTAGCCAAAACTCATGGCTCAGATCTAAAGCAATGAGGTAGCGCGTATCTCGAAGATTATCGAGAATTCGGTTGATGTTCGGTAACCGATAACAGTCCGACTGCGTCACTGAATCCAGTTTGCGAGGTCCAATAAAATTCGAGCAGAATCATACTTTTTCTGAACAATGGAGGCATTATTGAGCCATGAACTCCTACTCGAATGAGAAAACAATTTCGGCGAAAGCCCGGAACGCTTCAAAAAGGGAATACCGAGCACCAAGCAAGTATCTAAAGAAGGAACTACCTGGAATTCCACCAACACAGTTTGGTGATCATAATGTAAGGGCAACTGGATCGTACCCAGCACCCGATGTCCCTGACTATCAGCCGTGTGAACGACTCCCTCAGTAGTTCGCATAATAAACCGTAAGTCCTTAAAATTCTTATACAGATTACCACCTATTACGTTAATTGCTGCACCTGAATCTAGCAACGCCCTAAATGGTGAGCCCTGAATTTCACAATGAAGATAGGGTCTCTCATCCCTAGCATTTGAAATTTCTATGGCACTAAGGTTACGGCTATTATTTCCTAATTCTATTGTTTTTGACCAACCCCCTAGTTCCGAATTACCTTGACCGGGTTGGTCCCCTATCTGTTTTTTGGAATTAAGAAACTCGGCGGCGGACGCGAAGTATCCGTCAGCAAAGTAAAAGGTCTAGAAGTCTCGGCACGACTCCTTACGCGATTACTTGGCGACTTATCCGGTTCCTCCTGGATAAGTGGTTTGTGCGGACAGTCGCGGGCAATATGATGCGGAAGATTGCACAAGAAACACCTCAACAAGGTCGGTCCTCTACCGATATCCTTCTGTGAGACGAATGACACACGTGCCCTTACCCTTGGCTGCATCTGCAGCGGCCGGGGTGATACCTCACCACTCCTGTTCATTTGTTCGAAAGAGGCACATACTCTTTCCATCTCTCGTACTGACGAAGGCCGCGTACTGACAAGGACTGAGCTAAACCTAACGTGAAGCCCTCTCTTGAACACCTGTAACAGCTCCACCTCCGTCAAGGCAGAGTCCAGTGTACTGTTTACCTCCAAAATTCGGGAGATATAATCGGTGGAAGATTCTTCGTGACCCTGCTTGGATGCCCAAATATCCAGCTTTCTATCTATCATAAAACTCTCAGATTCGAACCTCTCCAAAAAATGTGCCTTCAATGTAGCCCATCTCATAGGGTTCCTATACGTAATCCTGAAAAAGGTCAGGGCTCTGTCGCGCAAAAATTCAGGTAGGACGGGAGAGAGAGAGTCTACATCGAACCTACGTGCGTGTGCTATTTCCTCGAGCCTAACCAAAAACTGACGTACGCTACCCGAGCCATTAAACGGATCCACTGGCCACGATGAAAATTTGATATTTAATGGAGGTAATTGATTACCTCTAGCGCTATGAGACGGCAACATTTCCAAGTCTCTTGAAGGGCAAGACCCGGTAAATGGCAAGGAAGAGTCCGAACGAGGGGCTGTCGCTCCGGAAACCAGTTCCATAGAAAATTCCGGGGCTCCTCGCAAATTAACATGTGCCTTAGACCTTTGAGGCAATATAACCTCTTCTGTAGGAGAGTGAACGAGGCCCTGATTGTAGTTCCATGCTTGCCGACGCAACCTGGGGAGTTTGTTACCCGGAGTGATTCCCCTCTCCATCAATTCCCCAATCAATCTCTCCTTAGTTGCACTCGTAATATTGTCAATAGGACTCATTGTGGACTTATCCTCAGCTAGCAGGGTGAGAGTTCTATCTGAAAGATTAGAAATCCCAAAGACTCTAGGCCACGCTGTTATTAATACGCGTTCCCAATCTCAGAAAAAGCCTTCACCAGAAATTCCAATCGCATGTAATCGAAGAAAACAACTCTACCTTAAAGGCCTAAAATAGAATAATTCAATAAGTTCGATCACCCGGCCACGCTATTATAACACCGGTCTACTACTAATCTCGCCGACCAGATGTACGACAGCTAATATTCGTCAAACTTAATTAGCGAAACAGCCGGACGGCTCTGAACGAATAATGTTATAGTTGGCAAACTTAGTGCTCTAAATATTCTATTTTTTGTTGATGATTTAAAAATCTTCAAAGCGATCCAAACTCCGGAATACGCCACTAACTCTATCCAACCAGAAAGAAAACGTAACGAATTATTCCTTGCCAATGCAACAAGGAACTTCTATCAGCTGCTAATCACCCGGCCAATCACAAGAAACTATGGCGTTCCACTAGCTCTGCCTATCCGATTACCGGCCAAATTCGAGATTATACTCCTCGTAAAACTACGCTCAACTCGATTTTTTCTAATTTTAGAAAATAACTACCTACACTCGCACAGCTTTTATCAGCCGCACGTTATTAGTTGGTTATTATATTTTATTTAATTAATAAATAAAATCCTCAACTCATACACAAAATGACCGCCAAACAAACGGTACTCGAATCAATTTCCGCCCGACCGACTTGACTGAAGTACAAAGCCTATGCTTTGTCGTTTTAACGGTCCTGAATTGCTTTCGATTCTTTACCGAGTTATACGCAGTTAATCAAAATAATATAACAAAATTATACACCGTATACGATACAATAATGCACAAAATTTCGAATAAAAAAAAGGAAGAAAAAAAAGAAGAAAACATAAAATTCAAATACACAGTATACAATAAAGTAATGCACAAGATATTCAAATCGAAAAAAGAAAAAAAGAAGAAAAAAAACATAAAATTCAAATACACAGTATACAATAAAGTAATGCACAAGATATTCAAATCGAAAAATGAAAAAAAGAAGAAAAAAACATAAAATTCAAATACACAGTATACAATACAGTAATGCACAAATTATTCTAGTACCAAAAGAAGAAAGAAAGGAAAAAAACATAAAAATACAAATTATACCGTCCAAGCTCGACGACGAACCTCTAGGCCTCGCGTTGAAAGGCGGCCAGTTTCAAACTTTTAACCCTTTAATTAATTCCGTTGGATTACTAAAAGCCTGGATGTTACAATGTATGACTCTTACTCCGGTAGCTCAGTATAGGTAAAACAAGGCTCAATAAGATCTCAAGATGTCGTGGGAAGAGGTAGGCATTCGTCAGTGCTTGGGTAGGTATAAATACATAATGAAACACATATCTGCTGTTAATTGGTTATATATTTAATCCTGACGAGCTGATACTCCGTCAGGAAAATCAAATGGGCAGATTACTCTCTGCTACTCCGCTAGCCTTTCAGATGGACAGGCAGTCGAAGCAATTTATTATCAGGGGTAATCTCACAACAGTCCGTTGCGGAATTGTGCAATTCTCAAAGATTAGATATCGCCAATCTCTAGAATACTCAAATATCACCATAAAATGACAAGCAAAAGAGGATAAATAAGGTTGATCTTACTCCAATACAAGACACAATGTATTATCCCAGATCCGCCTCAAGTGTATGACCAGGTCGACTCGTATATGGCCCTCTGACCTTATACTGTTACTACAGGCGCGTTGATGTGAAGAAATTCCCTCAGTGGTTGGTGACCGTTAATTCGTGACTCGGTCCGGTCTTGAAAACTCCAGAATCTGGCGCGCACTCGATATTGCTGGTACAATCAGTTAACTTTGACCCGCGAATGAGTTGTACGCCTAACTCGAGATCGTCGTTTGGACAACAGTCCAGAATCTGCTCAATCAAAAGACTGAGGTGAACCCAGATCCCCGTTTGTAGATTATCCAGAATTTACCGGACAAATTGTATCAAATAAGAATGAACAATCAAATGTGAGAAAAGCTTGTTCCAGTTCGCGAACAGCGTTAGGACGAAAATGATGTTGACTTGACAACTTCGTGGCGAGAATGGGTCTGGGAAGATCGCGGTCCCTTAATTTAAGAGATCTCAGCCAACCTCCGCCATTTTGGAACTCTATAGAAAGTTCGTCGCGACCGTTAAAAAAATCATAAATCTTTTCGTCCGGCCGAACGTTATTTTGCCAATGAATAGTCTATTTAAACTTTCACAGCGTAATTAAGTCGAGAATCCTTTTTGTATAACATCCGGTAACCTTAGGCGAAACTTATTGTTTAAGAGACAATACTGTACCCTTCTTTTTTGAATGTATCTCGAGTGAATTGTTATTCCCAGCCGTTGTTTTCAATATTTAACTATGTCCGTAATAAATTAAGCGCGACGTATTTCTTTAGAAAGGAGAAGAGAAATTTTTTGACCCCTTTTTTCTTTCTCGCATAACAATCGCGGTCATAAAAGCGCATACACCCTCTGAAATATATCTTGCGCAAAGTTTTATTTCTTTTCTTAGTAACAATAGTTATCTGTGACTGCAATAAATCAGATCGTAAGACGGAACACTAATTACCGATCCTCATAAAGTGTCGTGTATTTCTATACAAATGGGAAGACAAAGCCAGCCACTCGAGGCAGTTAAGTTTGAAACAATAGGAGCAATCCTTCTCGAAAATGACGCAAGATCTCCCTTTGACTGCCCCGGTTCGCTATTTTTAATGGTTATTTTTAACTACAATAAACTAATTGGTCGGCCGTACCCAAGTCCTGACAAAGATTGACTAACATTATAACTTATTATTTCTTTTCAATAGTTTAGCCCATGCCATATTATTGAGGCTGCGATTTTTAACAAACTTTTCTTTGAAAATACGTTTCATTAATCTCCAACCTTATCTACACAAACGACAGACTCGGGCTACTTAATAAAGCAAGCCAATATTAATGGCCCTTCGAGTCGCGTTTTGTTTCATTCTTCGTTTTATTTTTTTACACTTTTCCAGTGGGAAAACATAAATTTTCATCTTGTCTTGACAACTTCTTAAACGATACTATTTATCTTTTTGGAAAGGTTTCAATTGTTGGACAAAAAAATGACATTTTGTCGAGAAATCTCCTTTGAAATTGACTTAGTTGAATAAAATCGAATAATACAATATATTTTAGCATATAGTTTTTTTTATGAAAATACTTTGTGAATTCCGCTTATACCTTGTTAATATAACAAATCGAGTTTCAAACTCCTATATCAAGCCCTTCTTCAAGCAAACTGAACATACATTCTAATACGTGATCTATTTACCATAATGGCATTTATTTGACAATGAACGATACAATATACTCGTACATTGCTACAAAATTAAAAAAAAAAATACTTATAACGATGAGTGCTTCGTTTATCAGTAAGAAAAATAGTGCTTAAAAACAATTTACAACAATTACACTTTACTACCAACTATTATTTATTCACCACTAACTACATCAGGACGTAATAAAATAAAGGGTCTTTCAAATTAAGCGGTTTTTTTAATAAAAAAAAATTTAATTCTTGAATAAAACACACAATTTGCTTTCATTTCAAAAAACGTTTTATTTGTCATTGTAGAATAATCTATGAAATTTAAACACAAAAAAAAACAATATCCGCCACCGTCACCAAAAAAAACAATATCCGCCACCGTCACCAAAAAAAACAATATCCGCCAATGTCCACCTCTTGCAGCTCCACAGATGTCCACTCTTTTGTCAACATTTCGATGACATTTTGGCATAACTCACCAATAACGCGAATAATTTCATCCTTCTGCTCAGTAATTGATTGGGGTTATTCTTATAAATCTGGCTTTTCACGTAACCCCAGACAAAATAGTCCATCGGTGTCAGATCACATGATCTTGGTCGCCAATTAACATCACCATTTTCGGAGATTACAATACATATAATAATTCAACAATTTGAACGCGTTGTTGTATTGTATACGACTCCATTTTTATAAATTTTATACATTACACTTCTCAAATGTCACAAAATCCAGGCAAGTTCGCGACACCATCTATTTAAAAAAAAACGCCCAATTTGAAACCCTTTATTTTTTTTGTTATTTAATTATGACAGCACGCATCTCATTTTATTTAACTAAAAAAATAGTTTGACATCTATTGCAACAAATCAAAATTTTTTATTTATTCAACACTTCATTGTAAATACAATCTGGCGGTTTTATTTCTAGACGGCAATCTCTTTCAATCAACCCGACAAAAGTAAATTAAGAAAGTTACATGGTCGCAAAAAATATTTAAAAAGTTATTTATAGGATTAAAATTTGAAGACATGAACATATTGAAGTAAAATTGAGATATCGTCAATAAAAGGAAAATGAAAAGGAAAGGAAATTATAGTGGAGATAAAAGAAAAATCAGGAATGAAACACGTCATATCTTACTAGATTTTTTTCAGTCGTTTCCTAAAGCACGCCAAGAACGGAGAGTCTGAGATTGGTTTGTAACTGGTTCCAGAATCTCAAGTCACAAGGAAGAACTTGAGAGGATTTCAGATAGACCTGGGTAGATATGTTTGTACATATTTATGAACGCAGTCTTTATTGATTTATGTAAAAAAAGCGTTACAACTCAAACACAAAGATGAAACTCAACACAAAATAATGCAAAAACGAAATCTAAATCAAAACAAGTGTATACTTACGTATTAAACAAGCAAATGACTGAAGTACATGAAAAAGAGACTTATTATTTATGAGCTTGATTAAATCATTAAAAAAAAAAGGAAAAATAAAACAGACAAACTCATGAAGAAAACTGAATCATCAAATAACAAGACAACGTTTTCTAACTCCTGTATTAATTACAAAAAAATACTACTTTTATTTCAGGTTAACTGATTTAGTGACGTTATTTGCATCAATACCTTTTTAAATTTTTAATTAACTTTTAAAGTTAGAAAGTTCTTGAATTTCGGTCAATCTGCGTTTTAGGTAACACAAGTTACGAGGGCCATCTAGAAAGTAAGGTTACAAAATTTATGTAGGATTAACAAATGCTTCTATTTAATTGAAATTCACAGGATACTTCACAAATATATTGAACTATTTTTCAATCGCTGTTGAGACCAAGACATTTCTGTAGTCGGGGCACCAGCTTTTGTATGCCAGTATCATAGACCTCCGCCACCAGCTTTTTCGGACACTTCTTCACAGCTTCCTCGACCTCCTGATCGTTGGAAAATTGTTGGGGTGTAGTGACACACCTACGTATCATCCCTCATCACGATAGAGTCCAGAAAAGCTTCTCCCTCCTGTGCAAAACGATCCAAAAATTCATTCGTGGCGGTCACGCGATTTTGACGGTGCTCCGGTGTAAGTATTCTGGGCACCCATCTCGCACACAACTTCTTGTAACCAAGTTTTTCCGCGGCGGTCATTTCGCACTTGTTCTTCAATTTCATCATATCACTGCCATAAACTTCCACGAGCTTCCGATGGATATTTGCGGCGGTATTGTTCTGCAAAGTCAAAAAACGGGTGACCGTGCGGATTTCACACGGACGGGAGGGGGCGAGAGCGCGCGACGACCTCCATCGGAAAAATTTACTGTGATTGAACAAAATGATCGACACGCGGGACCAAACAAACTGACCGTTAGGATCCCTCCTACACGCCAACTTTGAAACAAAAAAATTTCCCCGGCCTCAGGAGCCCTTGTAACCTTACTTTCTAGATGACTCGTACATGTTACAGAACGTTTTTTATTTCTGGTATAAAATTTAATCACCTCTAAAAATAGAAAAACACCCGTTTTACACATATAAATTGCTTTCAAGAAATATGGCAAACCTTTTGTTGGTTGACAAAGCTTTTGCTTAACGTATATAACAATTATGACGCGATCGTGAACTTAAATGTTTTTTCGGTGCCATATTCACGAACTAAGCTGTAAAGAACTTAACCACTTGCACACGGAATGACGTTGTTGAACGAATTTTCTTATATCGATTACTTCAATATCTCGATGGATAAATTAAGGATTCAACTCATTAATAACCTTAGTATAAATAACTGAGCCACTTTGGAGGGAAGGGCGAAAAGTTATTGTTTTTTTGTCATTATGTTACTTTGTTAATATAAAACACAAAACAAATAACTAATAAAAAATATTTTAAAGAAGCGGCAAAAAATGTAGAAAAGTACTTTGAGATGGTTTAGGTATATTTATTTATTTTATTTATTTATTATTATTACACATGACAAGAAATATACACAATATGCGAAGAAACAACAGGTAATTTGATTTGGACATACAATTTTAATGGATCTGGGTTTGTTGCCTTTCATTTGTCGTGTCCCCAGTAAACTAGGCTTTGGCCTGTATCTCACTGAGGATATTAAGCATGAAAAAATAAATCTATACTTCTTTCCGATTTTTGATTACACAAAAACAAAATACGAGTATATATAGAATGAATGAATGACAAAATACTTATAAAAAACATACAATGCAAATGTAAGTGGAAGGTGTAATAAAAAAAAAGTCCAAGGACGTGTGGTTGAATCAAGTGAATAATTAAAAATATAAAAAGTCAGAGATTCTTAGAAGTGGTAGAAGTTGGGAGGATTTAATAAAGGTGAAATATGAAATTCTGGACCATTTTTTTGTGCCCAACCCCTTATAAAAATACACTAAAAATATTTCAAGTAAAAAGTTCTAGCCACAAAAATAAAGTATTGTGTAAACATTTTATCAAAGCTTTATTTAATTTAATTTTTTTGTTGAAAATACGAGTATATAATTGATCTCATGTGTGGTTGAAATATTTTTTTTCTGACCAATAGTTATTTCTTCGAAAAGCTTGAAAGAAACTTTTTTCAATTCAATTTGACATTTTCTGTTTTTGTTCCACGTAATTTTCCTGTACATTTTACAAATTTCAAGGGAATCACAATATTATTGTATTTCTGTACCTTTTTTCCAAAATGGCTCCAGCCCTATAGGTAGTGAATACTCGTAGGAGCTGATCTGGGTTTGTGCAAAAATCCCTTTAAAAATAACTTTCAGCTTGTACCTTTTTACACTAAAAAAAAAAATTATAAAAATGATGAACAGTGAAATTTTTTTGATTAATTATAATAAATTTATTCCACAATTCAAGTAACACAGTACGCTTTTATTCCACAATTCAAGTAACACAGTACGCTTTTATTCCACAATTCAAGTAACACAGTACGCTTTTAAACATAAATAATCTTTTGCATTGAGACTGACGGGAATCTTCCAGCTTTGGGTCTTACCAAAATAACTTGCATTAACTGGATGTTCGTCAATCTACTGAGATTTACGTTATCTGCAATAGAATTCACCAAGTCTTAATGCAAAATTTGAATTGTTAATTACTATTTAGAAACAAAGCTTAGATGTATTCTCGTTTCGCGAAATGTTTCCATAACTTGACTTTAAACGAAACGTGAAACTTATTAAAGAGGTTTTCGTTTTTTTTTTTATTTTTTACGGTCATGTTAAGATGTTAGTTTTTTAAAGAATAAGACAGCATATGTGGTTTAAGCGGTCCTCATCAAAGTCCACTTGTCATCCTGAATGCTCCATGTCTTTCAGGTCGAAGTTACCGTCTTTGAAACGCAAAAATCATCGACGAGCTGTCCTTTTATTCATAGCATCTTTACCGTACACTTCGCAAATATCGCGAGCAGCTTTGGCAGCTTAATTCCCTCGATTGAATGCGAATAGAAAGAAGTGTCAAAAATGCTCACTTTCATCTACTTGACATTATATTTTGAAGGTTTTTAATCAAATATAATAATATATGTAACGTAAAAGCAAACCCAATATATTATAAAACAGAAAATTCTCTTTCGAATGACACATAACTTTTAACATTTTGTTTTAATTTTGGTGCTTATTTTTAAATTTGAAAAAAAAAAACGGAAACAACTTATATTAACACTAAATATAATCCAAAATCGGAAAGAAGTATCGATGTATTTTTTCATGCTTTATGTCCTCAGTAAAATACAGACAAAAGCCTAGTTAACTGGGGACACGACTAATGAAAGGCATCAAACCCAGATCCATCGAAATTGTATGTCCGAATTAAAAAACCTGTTGTTTTTTTCGCAAATAATGTATATTTCTTGTAATGTGTAAAATACTCGTAAATAAAAAATAAAAAAACCTCTTAAAGAATTTGATTCGTTGAATAGGGATAACAATAAAAAAAACTGAATTTTAACTTTTGTAAACTATTGTCGTTAAAAAATATGTTCACACACCACTGTTTAATTATTATTATTACTCTTTTTGACTTACCAACATCACTGATTATGGGATAAAGAAAAAAGGATAATATCTAACGAAAGTCTGAAAGGGATGAAAATAGGGGTACAATTTTCAGCGCCTCGGGTGGTCACTAACAACACTGAAGTTAATCGACCTAATCATGGTCCGCAGATCCAATTACTCCTTTCCTTTCTGTTTCTTCCAGTTATCAGATGATGAGGAGAATGCTATTTTTACTTTTCCATTTTCTTACTACAATAGAAAAAGTATTTACTTTACATCCACTTTTGTCTGTGGGGTTTAGTTGACTCATTAAATTACTTTGTAATATTTTTTAATTAAAAAAAAGTTGGTGTAATTTTGTTATCTTACTTTATTAAGGAAAAATATGTGCGTCGTTTTTTTTTAATGTAGAATGTATTCTATTTGGTTCGTTTATTTTTTACGTTATTTATTATAAATGAGTCCTTTTAACTGTTTTTGTAAACCATTTGTTTTGTTTCACCATAGTTTAATATGATATCTTATAAAAACAACTTATTTTATTAAGGTAACTTAAAAAGTAAAAAGATATTTTTTCAAATAATATTTTAAATTAATTTTTTTATACATAATATGAAAGTAGGATAAATGAGGTATAAATAAGAGCATTGCGTAGAATGTGTGGAAAAACAATAAATGATAGAGTAAGGAATGTGGACATAAGAGAAGAATACGGATTTAAAGAAGATGCATTATTAACCCTTCCTTCCCTGTGATGTGTAACTGGTATACATTGTTTCTTAAAACTTTAATATCTTCTTAAATATAATAAATACTGGGTTCACATTTTAGGTATTCCTCTGTAATACATTTACGCATTAATGAAAAAAATTATATTAATAATAATTAGCACTTATCGGCCACATCAGAGATATTTTGTGAAAATCGGGAATAAATTCAGCAATACAATTAAACGTGTGCTAATGTGTGACGTAGGTATATTCATTCTAAAAAAACCGCAATGGGTGAGGAAGCGACGCTGTTCACGTCTCATTCTCACTATACTTCGGTATATGGGAACGCAAGAAATATAATCTCAGTTAGCTCGCTTCTTTCGCTTCAGTAGCTTTCGGGCATTCATTTGAGATGGTCACTTTGCCCGTTTTGTGAACGTCAGCCGATGTTTTTTCATGTTTTCAGCAATTAAATTTCAATTATTATCACTTTTGACTTCAAATTTAAGCGATTGGCTATGAATATTGTTATTTTTTCCGATTTTAAATAACTCATTTTTACATGTGTATTGAATACACAGCATCGGAACGCCCGGATTTTTTTAGCACAGGAAGGTAAAAGTTAAGAAAGAAAAAGGAGAATTTAGAATGTTGAAATATTTATAAAAAAAATCTTGTTGGAGTAGGCCTAAAAGTCAAATTGCCAGACTTTCCTATCTCGATACGCATCCTTCTCTTCTTCCACGTCAATTCACTTTCTCATATAACTCCTACGATTTCTTTCATTTTCTACGTTCGCTCTTTCAAAATATAATTCGATTGATCAAACCACATTTCTTTTGATCTTTCTTTCACTAACATTTACACTTCACACTTATTTTGTTAGACTTTCTTCGTTCATTCGTTATACACGCCCAAACCATTTTCGAGTACTCTCCCTCGTCGTACTTAACACATCAGCATAAAGTTCACATTCGTCTTCATTCATTTCCACAGCATTTATTAAGCTCATAGAAAAGGATGACATTACCAAATTCAACAAAAAAAGGAAGAGTAAAAAGGGTTTAAAATAAGAGAGTATTAATTATGCGGTATGTGAACGTGGCAGAAACGGAAGGCGTGTACCAGGATATAATGAAATGGAGATCTGGTACATCTGCCTACCTCGATAAGGGCATGATGTGATGGTGATGATGATGCAAGCATACTTTAAAATTGCGTATATATGATTTGTTTTAACAATGCACGATATTTTTGACTTTATTATAAAGTGTCCATTTTGTAGAATCTATTTGAAAACAAACCAATCTTCTAATTTCACATGAGTTTTTATTATTTTTAATTTTATTGTATTACTATGTGTCTATTTTGTAGGGTCCATTTGAAAACATACCAAGAATCTTCTAGTTTCATGTGTTTTCACATTGTTTTCGACTTTATTATTGTATCTATTCTGTAGAATCCATTTGAAAACAAACCAAGAATCTTCTAATTTCACATGTATTTTCACATTGTTTTTGACTTTATTACTGTGTCTATTTTGTAGTCCATTTGAAAACAAATCAAGAATCTTTTAATTTCTTGTGTTTTTTTTTCATTGTTATTTTTACTCTTTTGTTATTTAGATTACAACCTGGTGACTATTGTTATGTTTCAATTTCTCCAAACGCACCAGAAAGGTGTAAAAATAATAATTTAGGAAAACAAAACTCGAAACCTTTTTTAATTTTATTATGCCTATTACGATAAAGCATTTAGTAAAAACTAGACAAAAATCCTTTTGTAAAAAATCCAGGTGCCAACGGGAATTGAACCCTTGATCTCCGGAATGCAAGATAGGCATCTTATCAACGAGGTCACGTTCCTTGTTGGTTATTCCCAATATTGTTATATTTTTTTAGTAATTTATAATTGTTATTGGATAATGTACAATGTTTTATACATACATAACATTAAATGTATGATATAAATCACACCCATAATGTATTGAATGGATCGATCGTTTACGACAGTGTTCCCCAACCTTTTTAGACCTGTGGACCGGTAAAAAAAGGAATTTTTTTTCGCGGACCACTAATACTGAAATAAAAATGTTTTTTTTTTTTTATATTTTTTTAATCTTATATTGGGACAGATGGACATATGTAACTATAATTGACAAATATACATACTCGTATTACAGATAAACAATTTTAATTGTAACATTGTCTGATACAATTAAAATTTACCAAAAAACATGGGGTTTTTGCAACAAACTAATGCGAAACCTGCTGTTGATCTTTGCTAATATATTGGATATTCTTGGCTGCAGTGCTGTCTCTGACAGACGAAGTGCTGCATTTACGTCCAGTCTATTTCTGTGTTTCGATTTTATTGAGGACATGGATGAAAATCCTATATTTAATATTTTTGCATGGCGAATTTCTTGAAATTTGGTAAACTGTTTGCGGCCCGGCGGAAAGTCTCTGCGGCCCAGCACCGGGCCGCGGACCATCGGTTGGGGAACACTGGTTTACGACATTTCTAGCAACTTTCTACTGGCGAAAATTGTATTCTGTACCGCTAAAAAAAATAAGTAATCACTAAAACAAAAAGGCACATATGTGTATATATGTACATATATATAACCATGCCATTTCCCGTTTTTGGGGTAGACATATAAGGCAGAGGGCCAAACTTTCTAATTACGGCATATTTCATTCACTTGTCTTGCAATCCAGGGGTTGCGGCTTTTATTTCCATTGCAACCAAGATTTTTTTTTAAAAAACTTCTTGAGTTTGATTGTCACTCTGAATCTTTAAAAACATCTTTCTGGTTGGTAAGAGTTTATTATAACCTTTTTATAAGCCCGCCAAGCATTAATGTGTTCAACGAAATGTAATACAAACAAAAAATAAAAAAATATTTACACCACATTACAATGAAGTAGATGTCACTTTTTTCTACCGGACACATTAACGACACGGTGACGATGAAGATAATTTATTTTAATGTATTCATAATAAAGTTTTTATTGTATTGTATTTTAATTCTTTTTATTGTACTATAAAACAGGCAGACTTACTCAAAACCCCTAAGCGAACAGTCGTTCAACTTTTTGGATAGTGAGAGGAAAGAACATTTAATAAAAAGACAATAAGCTCAGATCCAGATCGTAATACAATATTTAAACGAAAAATAAATACTGTATATTTAATTATAAATAGCTTTGTTCTTCTAAAAATTACATTAATTTCCGCTACCCATATTTCTACCTCCCCTATCCAAAGGCTCTTCAAGCTAAATATTTTCGAATATGGAGTTTCAAAAAGTTCAAACCGTCACCTGTTTTAAAAGATTTAGAAATAATATAATCAATATTATTACACTTCCGTTAAATAAAGTAAATTCTAGTGGAGTAATTGTAATTTAGTTTTTGGTTTCAACCTACACGAAATAAATTTAAGAGAGTATTCTACTCTAGAGGCGTGAATTTCGGGCATTTTTTACGACTTAATAAAAAAAAACAACAAACATTTGTTTATTGATGATTTTGAGAATGTACAAAAAAAAATTTTGAAAAAAATATTTTAAATTCAACATATTATATGATATCTTGTAAAAACGGGGGTTAACTGGTCGGCATGATTAAAGCTTTTTTTTGTAAATTTGAAATAAAAATCATAAACAGTTTTTTGATAAAAATAATGTCGTTATAGTTGGTACCAAAGACAGAACAAATCGTAAAATGGCGGCTGTTTGTAAAAAAAATTCCATTGTTTTACCCTTTTTTTTAAATAGTTATTTTTTTTTAATATTTGAAGATAGGAGCGATATAAAAACATTTATCAACATTTTATACCAAATAGAATCAAATAATATAGACCTAAAACTGAGAATACTCCTCATCAAGACCTATGTATGGAGTATCTTGATGTACGGCTGCGAGACATGGTGCCTATCCGAAAGAGATAGACGAAGACTAGAGGCTTTTGAGATGTGGTCCTATAGAAGACTATTAGGAATTTCCTGGAGAGACCGCATCACAAATGAAGAGGTTCTCCAACGAATCGAAGGAGGAAGGCACCTGCTCAGGATCCTGTCCGAAAGGCGTGCAAGATGGATCGGTCATATAATACGACAAAAGGGCCTCTTGCATGCCATAATGGAGGGTATGACCGAGGAGACAAAATCTAGGGGACGCCCACGCCGAGAGTACGTGGAGGACCTGTTGGTGCACGTGCGCTGCTCAACATATACAGATTTAAAAAGAGCCGCACAGGACAGGGGGGAATGGAGGAGAAGAGTTGAAATTGCTGCAAACCAGTCTTAGGACTGCAAAAACAGAGAGAGATACCAAATTTGAAGGTAATCGGTTGGATAGAACTTGAGATTTTGTGTCGACCAGGTCGAAAAAAGTAGTTTCGAGAAAAAAGCGTTTAAAGTTTTGAGATCATTGTCTGAGTCATACCGGTGCGGCGTAATTGCTGCCTCATTTATAGCTATAACTTCGTAAATATAAAGAATTTTTAAATTTTTCTTTAGAAAATATATTTTTAAAGGCCTAAACTTTAAAAATATGCAAAAAAAAATCAAACTTCTAGACTTGAACACGCCCTTAAGATGACAAGACTGGATTTTTTTAATTACGGATTCCAACGGGAATCGAACCCATGGGTCGAAAGACAGGCGTCTTACTAACTAGGTCACGCAGGTCGATTACGACTTGATAAAAAAAAACATCAAAGCCAAGAAGAGATCGAAATGTTAAAAGATATTTTCTTATTCTGAAAAAATATATATATTCTTTGAACTTATGTATACACATACTTAAATGTCAATCAAAATGTCGGAAGCAGTCAGAATATGCTTCAGGAAAAATAAAGGTCTTTTGGGACTGAAAATGGAAAAGAAATTTGTTTTTCAACATTGTCTCAGCGTTTTAAAATAATTGTAATTGCAATATGGCTAATATACTCGTATTTATATTTTTATTTTCTCAAATGATGGAATACATCAAGGGTTGACTTACGTGGTATATGTTTAAAATTAAGTCCCACTAATTATCAAGTAGTTGAGAATTTATAACAGATGTAATAAATAATAGATCAACTATCAGTTATAACGTCAACTTATTTTTCCATGTGTATATGTCCTCAGTAATACACAGGTAAAATTTTAGTTTATTCGGGACATAAAAAATGAAAGGCAACAAACCCAGATCTATATAAATTGAGTACCTACTTTAAATTACCAGTTTTCTTTATTTTGCTTGTATTGTTTTTACTTGTCATGTCATGTGAATATAGTAAAAATATTAAGGAAGTAAAAAAAATATTCACATTCTGTAAAATACGAGTAGTTCGTTCGGTGACAATATGCGCGTGCTTTAAATCGGTGTAGGTATTTATTCACGTACAGTAGTATTATCAACACGTACGATATTGAACGAGTTCGGTGCCTGCTTCATTAGTTTTAAAACCAAAGGCGATATTAACCTTTCTCTTCCCGTGCTAAAAAAATCCGCGCGTTCGGGTGCTGTGCATTCATTACACATCAAAACACATGTAAAAATGAGATTTAAAATCGAAAAAATAAGAACTTTCATAGCCAATCGCTTAAGTTAATTAAATTTGAAGTGAAAAGTGATAATAATTGAAATTTAATTGCTGAAAACATGAAAAAACGGGCGAAGCGACCACCTCAAATGGATATCCTAGAGCTATTGAAGCGAGAGAAGCGAGCGAACTGATATTCTATTTCTTGCGTTCGTATATATCGAAGTAGAGTGAGAGTGAGACGTGAATAGCGTCGTTTCTCACCCATAGTGATTTTTTAGAATGAATATACCTACGTCACACACTCGCACATGTTTGATTGTATTTGTGAATTTATTCCCGATTTTCACAAAAATATCTCTGATGTGGCCAATGAGTGCTAATTATTATTAATATTATTTTTTCATTCAATGCGTTAATGTATTACGGAGGAATATCTAAAATCTGAACCAAGTGTATAGTATATTTATAGATATATTAAAGTTTTTAGAAGCAATGTGCACTAGTTACACATCACAGGGAAGGAAGGGTTAATGGGACCGAAGACAATGTCGTCTACCAGCCACGTTCTTCAATATGTAAAAATTGCCAATTTGGATAAATAAAAGGGTTCCATACGAATAGATGAATAAATTAAGTAAGATAAATATGAGTATTCTTGTTGCGTTTCTTCGAAGATTTTTTTCCATCTTTAGATCGACTGTTAATTTTTAGAAATTTTCGTGTATAAAATTGTTTTTTTTTTTAAATTTTATTTATAATATAAGCTATGTTAATAATACTTTGAGCTTTTAAGTAAACATACAAATAGTCGTTTAAGTAGATAATAAAGTAAATCATATTTGGGTGGTCTTATTAAAATGCATGATGCTATATAAACACTACATACTATACATACACTACACCTAAAGTCGACTGTGTTTTTATCACATATCAGAAGGTCTACAAACGTTTTTTTTTGTAGTTCGTTCTCCTTTTGTTAGTTTTCTACAGTTTTTTTAACCAAATGTATTTTTCTGTACGTATGCAGATTCGAAGAAGATTTTTTTGTGAAAACTCGAATCTGTCAATATTATAAGTGGGTTCAAATCTTGAGATAGAGTGCCCTTGAGGCGAGTTTGCTTTCTGAACGGTACTATACAAATTGTCATTTTATAATTATTATTATCTTAGTATGGGTGGATTACTTAAATTTTTGATGTGGTCTAAACGTATTGAACTAATGAACTAAGTAAAACTAACAAATCAAATTATCAGTAAAAATGTGAGGCAAAGGTGTTGTAGAGAATGACGAAAATGTTTCGAAAAAAATATATGGAGAAAATGGAGAAATAGTAGGAGTTGTATGAGAAAGTTTATGGATGGAGAGGAGGCAAGATATATGTGTCGCGATAGATTAAGTGTATTTCCTTTATCTACGCCGACAGGGAAATAGCGTTATGGTATGTATGTGAATACTGTCTAATAGGGCGGGCGAAAATGTTTTGAAAAAAATATATAGAGAAAATCGGAGAAATAGTAGTTGTGTGAGGAAGTTTGTGGGTGAAGGGGAGGCGAAAGATATGTGTCGCGATAGATTAAGTGTATTTCCTTTATCTACGCCGACAGGGAAATAGCGTTATGGTATGTATGTGAATACTGTCTAATAGGGCGGGCGAAAATGTTTTGAAAAAAATATATAGAGAAAATCGGAGAAATAGTAGTTGTGTGAGGAAATTTGTGGGTGAAGGGGAGGCGAAAGATATGTGTCGCGGTAGATTAAGTGTATTTCCTTTATCTACGCCGACAGGGAAATAGCGTTATGGTATGTATGTGAATTCTGTCTAATAGGGCGGGCGAAAATGTTTCGAAAAAAATATATAGAGAAAATCGGAGAAATAGTAGTTGTGTGAGGAAGTTTGTGGGTGAAGGGGAGGCGAAAGATATGTGTCGCGATAGATTAAGTGTATTTCCTTTATCTACGCCGACAGGGAAATAGCGTTATGGTATGTATGTGAATACTTTCTAATAGGGCATAGAAACGTGTGATTAACGTAATTACTTGAATAATTACTAAGTAATTTATTAAAAAACTATCAAAATCCCCTTAGTTAAAAGGACTTGACAGTATAGTGGTTTTAAAAATTACTATAAATTTCAATTCAATATATAAATAAAAAATTATTTTCCTTTTCCAAAATCAATTACGTATTTTTAAGTAACATATCTTGAGAAAACAATGTAAGATTTATTTTCAACCTACGAAAGTACGATCATATAACTTCATACCAGAAGAAATTGGACTGGTTGAATTTAGATATAGACACCAAATTCCCCTACTGTATCTATTTTATAATATCCTTAACTGACCCGCCACCGCCTATTATCTCGCCGAAATTTTTCAGCGTCTTTCCAATCATGGATTAGCGCTACGCTCAAATAGAGATTGTCTATTGGCCTTTCCAGTTCACCGCTCCTCCTTTTTTACGTCATCCTTTACTGTCCATGCAGTAAGACTCTGGAATCAGTCACAAACCAATATAAGACTCTTTCCATCCTTGGCATGCTTTAAGAAGCGACTAAATAAACTCTTAATTTCTAGTCAGTAAAATAACGTGTTTCATTCCAGATGTTTCTTTTTCTTTCCTCTCTACCATCCCTTCCTTTTCTTTTGATTGATGATATCTCACTTTATATGAAAAAGAATGTTCGGGTGATTTTCCATCTTTGCGGGGTCCTTTAGTATATGCTCACGTATGTGTTTATGGATTTCGTGGGAATGGATAGTTATTTGAATGATTTATGCGACCACGTAACTTGTTTCATTTACTTTTGTCTAGTTGGTTGGAAGCGATTGCCGCTTGGCAATTAGCCCGCCAGATTGTATTTCCAATAAAAGTGTTAAATAAATAAATAAGAATTTAAAAAAGTTTACCCTTCTGGAATGAATAATACTTCTGTTAATATTAAATAAAAAATTGTATGATTTGAGAGTTTGTTGTATTAAATAAAAGTCCATTACGCTGATTTATCAAATAGTAATAAATCATTTTGATAAAAATCTGAGATGATCTAGTTTACGCTTAACACGGCGTTATATTTACGATTTCCATAAAAAAAATTCAAGTTGATCCATGAATAATTTGAAACTTGCCATAAATTAAACTAAGTTGTCGTTTACACTATAATTTCGTTTTAAGTATAGGCGAGACCTTACACTAATATATCATCACAGCAATATTATAAAAGTCCCAGTTCCACCTATGGTTGATAACTTGATAATAATTACACCGTTTTTAATTTTTTTCAACCTTACTATTTTCAATTATGGTCAATGTACTGCTTTAGATTTTCACCATGATATCATATTTCCAAGTTTTAAAACTTGATTCTCAAAATGTATCGGATGTATGCGTCATATATGATTTATTTATATTTTCTTTGTTTTGTTTGATGTGTAAAAATGTACTTGCTGTGTACCGATTGTAATTAAATGGTCCTTATGCGTTGCCTTCACAATAGCTACTATCAAAAGTCAGCCGGCCCATGCAAGCGAGATACGTAGTATCTCGAAAGCCATGACGGCATATACGGGCGAAAATAGGAGCTTACGATGAGCGATTGGCCGCACATAAGGAGCGCAAAACGTCAAAAATACGTTCTAAGTTTCTGAAACGTCTGCTGTGTTTTCATTTAAGACCAACTTCTACCTGCTAAAGAGGAATCTCTTCACCCTGTTACTTTTCCCCAGAAAAACATAAAGACAACTGAAATATCCGAGTATTGAGTGGCAGTTATCTACCTATTTTACAGTCTTTGTATCGGTGCTGTACAAAGTGGTCCTTCGAGCCGGATATGCTGCATTACAAAATATTCCAGAGATACAGTCTACACGTGTGTTCGAAACTTCAAGAACATTGACAGTGAAATATTAATTTTTGACTCAAACAATACCGATCGGAGTCAAATATATGCGATTGACTCGATAAACAGAAAGATTGAATCTATGAATGCCTTAAATCTTTAATTTAAAACCTAATTTAGTTTAATAGGAAAAAATACTTAAGAAAAATACATTTGCCAGATGTATTTGCATGAAAGTGTTTAATGATTAATTATATAGTGTTTTAAGGTACCTTTCAGCTTATCAGAATTGGTGATTTGGACATATTGAAGAACATTACCAGGAGACAACATTGTCTTCGGCCGTATCAAACCTTTAGCTTTGGAAGAATGTGTAAGCAACACTATCGCGCGTAAAGAGACAATACTTACACGCATCTAGCGTATCTGAAAATTTATTTCACCAGACTGGTGCACTTTTTTTTTATTACCACGCCACAGAGGTCGTGAAGTTAACACCACGTATAGCCACAGATGTCGTAAAGTTAACACCACGTATAGCCACAGAGGTCGTGAAGTTAACGCCACGTATATCTACAGAGGTCGTGAAGTTAACGCCACATCTAGCCACAGAGGTCGTGAAGTTAACACCACGTATATCCACAGAGGTCGTGAAGTTAACGCCACGTATATCCACAGAGGCCGTGAAGTTAACGCCACATCTAGCCACAGAGGTCGTGAAGTTAAGTGTAGAACAAATACAAAAAAAAATCCTCAGATATCTATGGTACAGAACAAAGGGCGATTACCCCCAAAATATGCTCACCATGCCGAACTTCTCACGGTGTGTAACTATAGAAGCCTTGAAACAAGAAGGCAAGAATCCATTGCGATATTCCTAATAAAGGTTTTCCAAGGTTCCTTTAACTGTCCCGTGATTCTAGAAGCACTAAGTTTATATGTACCCAATAAATATATCCGTGCAAGGTATCACCCTCTGTTCTACATACCAACTTACAGGACGAATATCATGGCTAAACACTCAGTCACGCGTGGTATAGAGATATTGAACCAACTGAATGACACGGTTGATATATTTTCGGTACCGTCTAGCAGTATGAGAAGAATCCTGGCTGATATTACTCCTAACGAATAAGCTAACGCTAGAAGCAAACCCTCTTTGTGTAACAGGAGAAATCCGTGCAAAGTGGATAAAAAAAAAAAAAAAAAAAAGTTAACGCCACGTATATCCACAGAGGTCGTGAAGTTAACGCCACGTATATCCACAGAGGTCGTGAAGTTAATGCCACATCTAGCCACAGAGGTCGTGAAGTTAACACCACGTATAGCCACAGAGGTCGTGAAGTTAACACCACGTATAACCACAGAGGTCGTGAAGTTAACGCCACGTATAGCCACAGAGGTCGTGAAGTTAACGCCACACGTAGCCACAGAGGTCGTGAAGTTAACACCACGTGTAGCCAAGAGGTTGTGAAGTTAACGCCACGTATATCCACACAGAGGTCGTGAAGTTAACACCACGTGTAGCCAAGAGGTCGTGAAGTTAACGCCACGTATATCCACAGAGGTCGTGAAGTTAACACCACGTGTAGCCAAGAGGTCGTGAAGTTAACGCCACGTATATCCACAGAGGTCGTGAAGTTAACACCACGTATAGCCACAGAGGTCGTGAAGTTAACGCCACGTATATCTACAGAGGTCGTGAAGTTAAAGTTTTCACGACGAAACGTAACCTCAATGTTTTTTTATTTATTTCTTAAATAAAAGTGATAACACTGAAACATAGAAATGTTGCAAAAAGAAACGAATTTTGTTATGATTATTCTACCCAATCTTGAGTATCGTCTGTACTCCCCTGATGATGAGGGGAAAGCCTTGAAACCAGTAGAGTTATACCGTTACAAAAAGAGGAATAAATAGTGTTTGATAAAACAAATTACAAATGATTCTACCCTTTTTTTGCAAGATTATCTTTCCGTCTGTGAAAATCTTATTAAAAAGGTCAAGTCATTTTTTACGTCTGTTTTTCCAATTTTGTATATTTTCGCAAAAGTTTTTCGTTTTTAAGAGAGTTTCATAATTTAATATTTATAAAATATTGAGTAAATTCGTGGTATAATACACAAATTAACTTAAAATTGTTCTAAACTATCACATGATATATTTTGAACCTTTTTTAAAAGTATTATGGTTTACATAGTTAACATAAGTGGGCAAGAGAATTAAAAAGACTGATAAAACATTTGGTTAACCCCTAAATAGGAATATAATTTATTATGTTAATTGATTTTAGACTGTTCCCTAAGATTCAAAGACTATCATCACTGGGAAAAAACAAAATGCCAAAACAAATTGGTGCTTGAGTCAAGATCGGAGATTAGATGAACATATCTGAGAGATATAAGGGGTGGCCGGACAGTTTCAGATATTGTATAAAAAAGACAATTTATGGAACATTGGAGATTTTTTATACCGATTCGAACTTTGAGATTTAATGGGATATGTTAAATATTCTAAGGTTCATTCTATGCTCAATATTAATGTCTAACACACGTTTTGTAATTTATAGTAAAGTTGTTTGCTCCTAAAAAAAAACATTCAAGTCGAAGGACAATTTTTAATCGTAAAAAACAAAGTAACCTTTGTAGATTTTTCTATACGTTATAGTAACATTAGGTTCGATAGTTTAAATTTGCTTAGTATCATACTTTAGCGTGTGTCCTAGTAGGACGTGCTGATGATGTTGATATTGACATCTCTGTATTCGCTTTAGTCGAATTCTGTGTTCCTTTTCGTTCGGGGTCATCAATTTAGCGGGATGCTTAATTTGATACGTCGTGATGATTTTGATTTGTTTTGTATTTAAAATAAAATACGTCGATTCAGGAATGCGGAAAGTGAGAGTGAATAATAATAAATAGTAAACAGAAATGAATGGTCAAGCGAATAATAACAAGTGATCTTTATTCATCGATAAGTAGGTATATATAGAATTTCAGAACGGGACGCGTGACTGCGTCCGCGGTATATCTCGATCTCACTCCTGCGCGTGCTGAGGTGGTCGCAAGCGCTGCGGATACTACAGTGGGTAGGATATTTATTGTCGAAACGGCGAGACCGCGTGATATGTTCTCATTCTACCTTGGAATGCGATGTAAATATTATTTGCGTGTAAACAGTGTTGACGTTTCTGGTATGTGACAATTGTAGATATCCAGAGGTTGATTCATCGGTCGTTGACCCTGCATGATGACAATATTTAGGGACGTGGGTACCCTACAATATCTTGAAATAAATAAAAAAAGTAATTGAAAAAAAATGTTGTAAGAAAACCCACCTGTTCAAGGAAATTAAGTAATACGGAAGAACTCTTGACCCAAATAGGTGCTGGCATCATTGATCAGGCAGTCCCCTTAAATTCTCCTGCTTGCTCCGGACAATAAATTATGACAAATCTCCAGGGAACTTACATACATTTGTAACTCCGCCGGCTTGCGATCTACTAGAACTGTTATGTCCAAATGGGAACTCATTTTTACAGTCCTTTTAATTATACAGTAGTGTCCTTTTAATAAATTTTTCATAAATTATGCTTTTTGACGGTTCATGAGCTCGTATCTAGTTCTATGTTATGGTTATTTTATATGTATTTTTCAATGTCAATTGTGTCCTTTAACGTCAGTATAACTTGTCTGACAGGCAATATTTTGCCTCACGAAATATTGTACAAAGTTGGTTCCTCCTTAATCGGGTCGTGGGCTAGGTATGTATTTTAATTTGTAAGTAAGTGAATGAAATTATTTAATTTATAAGATCTGTGCAACTATTACTTTCAACGCAGTTTTGATTTTAATAAATGGTTAAAACAAATATGAAAACGAGAGAAAATGGAAGTAAAACTTGGGCGTTGAAAATAGAGGAAAGGTGTTAAGGAAATGATTGCATTCTACTCTAGCGACGTGAATTTCGGGCGTTTTTTTTTCAGACTTAATAAAAAAAACTAAACATGTTTTTTGTTTAATTTTTTTACAGTTTGTTTATTGATGATTTGAGAATGTAGAAACAATTTTTTGAAAAATAATCAGCTATCTTATCGTAAAAAAGGGGGGTAAGATGGTTGACATGATTTGAGCCTTTTCGTAAATTTGAAACAAAAATCATACACAGTTTCTTGATAAAAAATTATGTCGTTATAGTTGGTACTAAAGAAAAATCGTAAAAAGGCTGGTGTCTGAAAAAAATCTAGTTTTTACCCTATTTTTTCAAATTTGTATTTTTTTTAAAAAGTACAAAAAATAGTTTTTAATTTTTCAAGGCAGAAACAATATAAAAACATTTATCAAAGTTTCATACCAAATTTAAAGGCAATCAGTTGGATAGAACTTGAGATTTTATGTCGACCAGGTCGAAAAAAGTAGTTTCGAGAAAAACGCGTTTAAAGTTTTGAGATTATATTCTAAGTGATTCTGGTGCGGCGTAATTGCTGTTTCATTTATAGCGTTAACTTTGTAAATATTGAGAATCTAAAAATGTCTTTTTGAGAACATATTTTTAAAGGTCTAAAGACTCAAAACTTTAAGAATATGCAAAAATAAACGATTTTTTTTCAAATTTGTAGAGTAGAATAGGGGATATTTAAGGGGGTTAAAGCGGTAGTTTGACAAGCTTGGTAAAAAGCGAGTGAATACATTTGGTTTAACACTTCCCTTACTGTGCTAAAAATTTACGCCAGTAACGGTGTTGGACACTGAGGGTACACTAAAAATGTATGTTTTAAATTAAAATTATGCAAAATCTATTAGTTTTTTTTTTAATTAGCTATAAACATCATTTTATTATGTAATAAAATGTCGAATAATATAAAATAAGTGTAAGAAATGATAAAATAATAGTTGAAACAGAGAGGTGACATTTCTATAGGAATATAATTTTCCCACTGCGTCGTTCGGTCTGCGCAACGTTCAGAATGCGCATGACTGAAAAGAGGTCTCCAGCCTTTTAAAGTATAATTTTTCAAGTCTTTTTTGAGGGCTGCATACTTGGTTTAGCGATTTTCCATTTTTATGATCTCGTTTGAAAAATATGTTTTGTCAACTTCTGCAAAATATCGGAAGTCATTCACTGTGGCGATGGTATCTTAATTCGACAAAAATATTCATCAGAAGGGAAGTAATTAAAATGTATTTTTAAATTATAATTTCCACTCTCGATTTAGAATATCGATTCCAAATATTCAATTAATTTACGCTTTTAACTTTTTCGAATTGAATTGGAATATATATGGGTAATTAGTTTTTCGGTTAAAACAAACATTAGCTTTACATAAAGGAATAAAACAAAGGAACCAATTAACTAAGAGGAAACATGGAACGTAAGATACTTATAAATACATTTTATATCTTACGTATCTTCGTTTAATTTCAATCGATAACCTATTTAGCCTAGTCAAAATATATTGAAGACCTCCATAACCTAGTCAGTAAAATGCTGACTACCTCCTTAGCATAATCAGTGAGACTCTTACAACTTTCTTAACCTAGTTGGTAACACGCTGACAACCACCCTAGCCTAGTCGGTAAGATGTAGATGACCTCCTTAGCTTACTTGGTAAGTTGCTGACAACTTCTCTAGCCAAATCGATAAGATTGACAACCTATGTAGCTTGGTTGGCTAGATGCTGACGATCTACCTAGTCCATTCATTAAGGTGTTGATGATCATCCATAGCCTAGACGTTAAAATATTTATGACCCTCATAGTCCAGATGTAAAGATGTTGACGATCTCTGTAGCCTAGTTGGTAAGATATTTTTTCTTCAATTCGAGTGCTTTGGTTTCGATACCCAATAACATCCAATAAAAAATAAATTAAAGAAGGCTCCAACATAGTTTTAGAGCTTGTTTGATACCAATATACGCACCAACACATTCAATAACGAATCGCTAGTTCTTAACCCAAAGGTTAAATAATTTGGACTTAAGACAATATTGTATTTCAGCCACGCTCGTCAATACAAACAAACCACCGATTTTGATATGTTGAAAGGTATCATACGAAATAAGATATTTCCTATCAATATCGTTTTATCAAAAATTTGATTCACAAATAAACTCTTTCAAAACCTCCCCTCGAATGACCCAGACATTTTTCTGCGTAATGTTCGGGGGTTTAAGGTTATCTATGATTTTCGTAATGTCTAATCTTAAAAATAAAAACATCCCGGTGTGCTCCGATCGTCTCACATCGATGTGCCATCGGATACAGTACATCGGTATGGCAGGTGAATTTGCTGGTGTGCAACGGCTCATTCACTTGAAAAAAAACACTGCTTTCCAGCTCAATAACAATGGAGAGAGGCTCATCAACTACGAGGCCCAGCGACAACGACTACGAGTACTGTGTGGTCCCTCTACCACGGTGTCCACAATATGGATGGAGGGGATTGTAGCGTCGATTTTAACTATAAATACTATATACATCACCAGGAATCGAATTATAACCATTTGATATAGATATTAACCTTTCCCTTCCTGTGCTAAAAAATCCGCGCGTTCCAGTGCTGTGTATTCAATACACATGTAAAAATGAACGATTTAAAATCTGAAAAAATCTGAATCATTCGTATGGTAGCCAATCGCTTAAATTAATTAAATTTGAAGTCAAAAGTGATAATTGAAATTTAATCGCTGAAAACATGAAAAGAAAACATCGGCCGATGTTCACCAAACGGGTGAAAAGTAGCCACCTCAAATGGATGCCCGAGAGCTTCTGACGCGAGAGAAACGAGCGAATTGAGATTATATTTCTTGCGTTACCATATACCGAAGTAGAGTGAGAGTGAGACGTGAGTAGCGTCGCTTCCTCACCCATAGCGGTTTTTTAGAATGAATTCACCTACGTCACACACTGGCACACGTTTGATTGCATTGGTGAATTTATTCCTGATTTTCACAAAATATCTCTGATGTGGCCGATAAGTGCTAATTATTATGAATATTTTTATTTTATTTAATGCGTAAATGTATCACGGAGGAACACCTAAAATCTGAACCCTGTATTTATTATATTTATAGAGATATTAAAGTTTTTAGATACAATAAGCACTAGTTACACATTACAGAGAAGGAAGGGTTAAACTGGAAAATATTGTTTCACAAAAGAAAATTAACGTTCTAATTGGTGCTACTGTATAAACTTGTTATTCCTTGGTATAAATAACTGTTCTGAGTTTGTTCGAGTGATATGTTCGTGAACTCCCCCCAGACCATCGCGACATTATCAATTGTTCTATTTCAAACATCATGCAACCATTTTTTCCTTCAATTTTTCAACTGCACAGGATGTTAAAAAATATGGTGGAAATAAACAAAGTTGAGTTTAAATTTTCCCCTTTAACTTTGAATATTCAGAAGGTGCGAATACATATATTTTTTATTGTAAATAAAACAAAAAGTCATAATAAACTTTCTGGAATTTCACCAACAGCTCACGGTTAAAAAAACTATGACGAAATTGTTTGCGTGTTATCATAACAGAAGACACTTGTTTACTTTTAATTGATTATTTACTATTAATATTTTCAGACCATTTTACTGAAAGTGCTCTCTAAAGAATATTTTTTTTCAAGATACTATTTTTTACGTTTGTAAATTAATTTATCTGAACAAACAAATTCAAGACATTAGACTTGAAAGGAAGGGTTATGACACAACTGACTGAATATATGGAAATATAACGTAACAATGGAATTCCAATATAAATTAATAAATCATTCAATTTGTGGAGATATTTTAAGTTATCATAAACAAAAACACCCAAATAGTATAAGTTCTGATTATTAAAATATTAAAACAAGATGTTCCTTTCAAGACTCTCTCTCTCTCTCTCTAAGGAAGAGAGAGAGAGACTTGAAAGATATGGTATATTTTGTTTTACTATTTTTTACGTTTGTAAATTAATTTGTCTGAATAAACCAATTCAACAAATCAAACTTGAAAGAAATGATTATGATACAATTGACTGTATTAATGGAAATATAACTTAACACTGGAATTCCAATATAAATTAATAATTTAATAAACCATTCAATTTGTTGAGATATTAAAAGTTATAATAAACAAAAACACTCAAATAGTATAAATTCTGATTATCAAAATGTTAAAACAAGATATACCATTCCTTTCAAGACTCTCTCTAAGGAAGAGAGAGAGACTTGAAAAGAATGGTATATCTTGTTTTAACATTTTGATAATCAGAATTTATACTATTTGAGTGTTTTTGTTTATTATAACTTTTAATATCTCCACAAATTGAATGATTTTTAAAATTATTAATTTATATTAGAATTAAATTGTTAAGTTATACTTCCATATATTAAGTCAGTTGTGTCATAATCAAGCCTATGGCACAACTAAATATACACCAATCAGATTGAAATGCGGCTGCACATCTCATTTTGGGTGATACGAATGAGGGTCACATATCTCACCTACTTCGAAGACTTGGGCGGATTGAAGATAAAGAAGTAGATTCAACCTAAGGTGTTCAAGGCGAGCAATAATTTAATTTCTAGATATTTCCAAGATTGTTTTAGACGGGAGATTTTCGATTTTTGTCTAAGGTCAAGGTTAAGGGCTGCAAACACTTAATTCTTCAGATGCCCGGTCAAGTTAGCCAAATGTATTGTATATTTCGACAGAATGTTTCAGATAGCGGATTTTTTCTGTGGAACAGTCTTGCGTCCTCCCTGAGGCAAATCTCCAATGCAATATTTTGGGTTGACTTGAAAAGTCACTTGTCCTCAAACAACGTTGATCAAAAAGTTTTAGGACTTTATTCATAAAATCCAAAATACAAGTTTATTCATTAAAATCGATATGGTCCCCTTTAAAGTACTCCCCATCGACTGCAACGCACTTACGCCAGCGCTTGATCCAATCCTCGAAACACCGCTGGTACTCAATTTTCGGTATGTCCATCAGAGCTGTCTTCGATTTTTTCATGACATTCTCTCGGGTGCTGTAACGCGTTCCGCGAAGCGGTTTTTAAAGTCAGTTGAACAGGAAAAAGTCGCAGGGATCAGGTGAGTTCGAAGGCTACTGGATAGTAGTCGTGTTGTTTTTGGTCAAAAACTCATGGAAATCATGTCTTTCTCGACTTCACCGAAAAACACTTCTCCAACATTTCCACCGTTAAATCCGTTTTTCACACAAAATTTAATGCAAACTCGTTGATGCACAGTTGATGCCATTTTCAAACTTGTAAAAAATCGAAAACACGCACAAAGGTAGATGTGCTCAGTACAGCGTAACTTTTACAAATGTCAAGCTATGACGCTGAAATTCAAAGAGAAGTGTCAATGATAGATGTGGTAACCTAACAAGAAAAAAAGAATTCCAATCGGGTGACTGACAGAGCCACACAGTGGCCGGTTCTAAAACTTTTTGATCAAGGTAGTATTTAAGCTAGAAAAGGTGATTTTAATCGTAAGGTTACAGCGATTTATTAAAATATCGTAAAAAAATTATGAATATGCATCCCTTAAGGAGGTATTCTAGTTTAGAAAATAGATTTTTTTACATATTTTTAAAGTTTAGACTTTTAAAAATATGTTCTCAAAAAAAATAATTTATTCTTAATATTTGCGAAGTTATAGTTATGATATTGCTATGGTTGCTGAAAGTGAAGAGGAACTACAAGAGGCCTTAACAACTATGGAAAGCATTCTTCAAAATAACTACAGTATGAAGATAAATAAAGACAAAACAAAGCTGCTGACTGTAGGCCGATCGCAGCACCAGATGAGAATAGTGATGTCGGGTAAACCACTAAAGAACACCAAGGAGTTTGTCTACCTCGGGAGCAAAATAACATGGGACGGTCGGTTCAAGAGCGAGGTCGATAGCCGTATACATCAGGCTAGACTTGCATTTAATAAAAGGTCGAAAATAATAGAATCAAATAATATAGACCTTAAACTGAGAATACTCCTCATCAAGACCTATGTATGGAGTATCTTGATGTACGGCTGCGAGACATGGTGCCTATCCGAAAGAGATAGACGAAGACTAGAGG
This sequence comes from Odontocerum albicorne, assembly GCA_949825065.1. Classification (NCBI taxonomy): domain Eukaryota; kingdom Metazoa; phylum Arthropoda; class Insecta; order Trichoptera; family Odontoceridae; genus Odontocerum; species Odontocerum albicorne. Next base: position 4,059,626 of record OX463853.1, on the reverse strand, counting down.
CTTTTGAGATGTGGTCCTATAGAAGACTATTAGGAATTTCCTGGAGAGACCGCATCACAAATAAAGAGGTTCTCCAACGAATCGAAGGAGGAAGGCACCTGCTCAGGATCCTGTCCGAAAGGCGTGCAAGATGGATCGGTCATATAATACGACAAGAAGACCTCTTGCATGCCATAATGGAGGGCATGACCGAGGGGACAAACTCTAGGGGACGCCCACGCCGAGAGTACCTGGAGGACCTGTTGGTGGACGTGCGCTGCTCAACATACACAGACTTAAAAAGAGCCGCACAGGACAGGGGGGAATGGAGGAGAAGAGTTCAAATTGCTGCAAACCAGTCTTAGGACTGTAACCACGGAAGGAAGTTATAAATGAGGCAGCAATTACGCTGCACCAGAATGATTCGGACAATAATCTCTAAGCTTTAAACGCGCTTTTTTTTAAACTACTGTTTTCGACCTGGTCGACATTAAATCTTTAGTTCTATTCAACTGATTGCTTTCAAATTTGGTACAAAACTTTGATAAATATTTTTATATTGTCCATACTTACGAAAATTCAAAACTATTTTTTTACTATTTAAAAAAAAAATACTATTTTTTAAATACTCGCATTTGAAAAAAGGGTAAAAAATGGTTTTTCTTTCAGACACCCTCCATTTTACGATTTAAAAAAAAAATCTTAGATACCAACTATCTCTCATCAAGAAGCTGTGTATGATTTTTGTCTCTATTTACGAAAGGGCTTCAATCATGTCGACCAGCTTAACCCCTTTTTTTACAAGATATAACAGCTGATAGCATCTTGAATTAAAAAAAAAAAAAATCCAATTTTTTTTGTACATTGGCAAATCATCAATTAACAAACTAAAAATCCACCTGAAAAATGTTTTTTTTTCTTTTTTGGTTAATTTTTATAACAAGTGCTGAAGTTAATTGAATAATACGTTGAAAATATGTTTTTTTACACTTAAAAGCATCAACAGTAAATAACTAGTTTGTTGAACCTCGTAATCCAAGGTTGTTGTTTGAAAATATTCGTTTAAGTGTAATATTTTTCCCCAAAATGCGTCAAATGAAAATTGCGTGACAAAAAATAATGAGAAAATTAATTAATTAGTTATTAGAGTTGAATTTTAAATGTGAATGAAAATTATAGAATAATTTCATTAAAATTTTCACAAGACGGTTAAATAAAATTGCTTGACTTTGGTAATATTTCTGACTAAAAACGGATTTTATCAGTTATTTGCGATTAAATTTTAATGAAGTATCGTAGCGTTACAAAAATTTAAACAAAATATAATATAATCATTGTTATTAACGTAGATCTCTCTCTCTCATTATCTCAAAAGTATTTACCGCCGTTTTTATTTAATATTACAAATGAGTTAAGTCTATCATTTATTTAGGGTTGATTTCAACTTCGTTCAGGGTGTGAGAGAAAATAGAAAAACAAGATGTTTCAAGAAATATTATTGAAACACTAACATAAACCATACAAAGAGAAAAAAAAACTTTTTTGAAAACAAGAATAGTTTAATAATTAAAAATTTAAATGAGCTTACACTGAGATATATCAGCATATATTGTGTTTTCTTCTAAATCGGTTACAAATAGCTTTTACTATAATAAACGTGAATTAAAATTTTATATATAATATAATTTAAAATCTCATTAGGGTTTTTCGCTTGTTAATACTACATTTGTAATGATCCGACATTTTTTATTCTTGAAAAACATTTTTGAAAGTGTATTTAAAATTGGACCCTAAAAACCATCTTTCAGGATTGAAATATTAAAAATAATTAAGGACAATTAAGCCAGGTTTACGTGAGATCACTATGTTAAGACTGGATATATTTACATGTATGAAAATATGATTTATTTTTCGCAAATTTTCAATAACACAAGAAAAGTGTTTTTTACTCAATTTACAAATACAAAATAATAGTAAGGTCGCAAGTGAATAAATAATGACGTATTTTCTAATAAATGCTTGACTTTACAGTGACTAAAAAAATATAACATCTGTCTTCAATGACGAAATGTTTTTATTCTTCCAAATTTTATTTCCTCGTGATGTTCCATGTGCATTATCCTTTCATTTGTAATATTTGCAAATATTTTTTGATCTGTTTTATTTCCATTTAATTTTAATATACGAAGTGTTTTTTTTTCTCGTTTTGAAAACAACGTTGTTACCTTATGATTTGAGTATTACTTATCTACAATAGTTGGTTGGAAGAATTACTTGTATGGCAATAAACTCGCCATTTGCATATGTAACAAAAAATTGTTTTGATAAATTAATACAACTTACATTGTTCTTGTTATTTGTTTCATCAAACACCGTTTATTCCACTTTTTGTAACGGTATAACCCTACCGGTTTCAAGGCTTTCACCTCCCCATCAGGGGGATCACAGACAAGACCAATAGGGTTACACCGTTACAAAAAGTGGAATAAACAGTGTTTGATAAAACAAATTACAATGTCTTTCAACCTACACAATGTTAATGCCTTAACTTTAAAAAATATATTATATTGTTATATTTTAATGTATGAATGCCACTTAAAAAACACAAATATAAAAATCATTGGGACATTTTACTTTCAAGTGAATTAAAAACATAAATATTCAAGGATCTGTCTCGACATACGCATTATTTATACACCATTTTTCCTGTTAATAAATACGTTTTTACTTCGTAGGAATTTATTTTTTATTTAGGTCTTTCTACTAGAACAGTTAATAATGAAAATAATTTTCATTCAGCTTCCAAAGGGTATTTTGTCTCATAATTACATTTTTTTCATCAACATTTCAGAGATGGCACTATTTTATTTCTACAAACTAAGTTTTAGCCGCCAGTGTAACCAATCCATTATTTATCGCTATCCGAAGATAAGGGTTGCTAGGAACAGCTGTATTTAGTAAACTGTCAAAGGGCTTGCCCTGCATTCATAAGTTCAAGGTTCGCTGCGGGTAACTGACAAAATCTTAAACAGATCGATTTACTTTAATTTCGGAGCGAAATAATCGTGCCGGCCTGACATTTACTTTTTCTGTTACATTTTAATAAAACAGTGCTTCGTAGTTAAATGATTTCTTTGTTTTTTTAACTCTTCTTAAATTTAGTGTTATACTATTTATTATATTCTAAAGAACACTTTTTTCATAGAATATCTTTTAAATAGCTTAAAATTTTCTTTGTTTATTAATTTTATTTAAACAATAAAAATCACCTTTATGATACAAAAAAAAACAAAAAAATCAACATTTACATGTAAACAGTGTTATACCACTAAACAACTAGTTTAAAATGAACCAATCGCGATAAAAAGCAAAACCATAAAATTTAAATAATCCATCGCGACAAAAACAACTTTTCGCCCTTGAGGAGAGTTGGCTCTCTAAAGGATGCTATACAAATTGTAATTTTACTATAATTATTCGATTTTCTCCTGAAATTAGACAAACCCACATGGAAGACCTTACAGTACCCATATTAACTACGTAATCTGTGCAGTCTATTATTTAAGTGTTCCACAAATGATTTGTTTCAACAAGACAAGGCTGTACAATTCATAATTTCAAACAATAGGCCATCATCCTCAGTTCTTGGTCCTCAGTTAGTTTAAATTTATAAAGCGTTTGCCGCAGCTTTAAATTTAAAAAACGTGCACAAAATGCGTTAAATGTTTTTAACGTAGACATCGTAGAGGTGTGGCCATGTTACGCAATCATTTGAATTATTGCTGTTCAAAATTATTAGTTTTAGAGAAGTATGTATATTGTTTTTAATGACTCACTTAGAAAAGTCATTAGCAAGTCTTAGTATGAAGCTCAGTTTGGACAATGCTTAAGACGTTATTTTATCTATCTGCGTAAACTCAGTAAGGTTAGGTTCAGCAGAAGTTTCTCAATGTCACATGGCATTTTTCTACCAAACCTAAGTTCAGCAGAAAAATGTCATGCGACATTTAGAAAAGCAGATATTTTGCCAAATACGAGGGTCATCCAGAAACTAAAGTTACAAGGGCTCCTGAGGCCGGGGGAAATTTAACGTTTCAAAGTTGGTGCACCTGGCGTGTAGGGGAGATCCTAACGATAAGTTTGTTTGGTTCCGCGTATTTGTCAGCCATTTTGTTCAGTCACAGTAAATTCTTCCGATGGAGAGGTCGTCGTGCGCTTCCGCCAACTCTCGTCCGTGCGAGACCCGCGCGGTCATCAGGTTTTTGACTACCACCGCAAATATCCGTCGGAAGCTCGTGGAAGTTTATGGTAGTGATGTGATGAGTCAACAACATGTCACGAAGTGCGTTAGGTTGTTCATAGAAGGCCGTACTGACACTCACGACGAGGCAAGGCAGTGATTTCTGACGAATTTGTGCAAAAAATTGAAGAACAAGTGCAAAATGACCGCCGTGTGACGCTTGACGACCTTCACGAACGATTTCCTGACATTTCTCGAAGTCTCCTTGGTAATATTGTGGCGGAAAAACTTGGTTATAAGAAGTTTTATGCGACATGGGTGCCCAGAATGCTCACACCGGAGCACCGTCAAAATCGCGTGACCGCCGCGTGTTAATTTTTTGGATCGTTTTGCACAGGAGGGAGAAGCTTTTCTGAATTCTATCGTGACGGGGGATGAGACGTGGGCGTGTCACTACACCCCAACAATTTTTCAACAATCAGGAGATCGAGGAAGCTGTGCAGAAGTGGCTGAAAGAGCTGGCGGCGGAGATCTATAACACTGGCATACAAAAACTGGTGCCCCGACTACAGAAATGTCTTGATCTCGACGGCGATTACGTTGAAAAATAGTTTAATATTGTATATTTGAGAAGTATCCTGTGAAATTCAATTAAATACAAACATTTTTCGACCCTACATAAATGTTGTAAACTTACTTTCTGGATGACCCTCGTATTTTAAGGTTGCGTCAAAGTCTCTGGTAGTCATTCATGTTTGAAAATAATCGTTTGTAGATTTTGATCTCATCGGCAAATATGAAAATTCCAGCATTATCAAATACCTCTGTTAAGTCATTTATGAGAAGCAAAATCAACATTGGCCCCACATGAGAACCCTGTGGAACACGAATTATACTGAATTAGTTAACTTCTATAGTGCCTTTAATGGGTCAAAATTACTCTTAAAACGCATTGCTTATGAAACCCATGTCAAGAATAAAATCTTAAATTTAATTTAAATTTCTAACAATGGAAACAAATCAATAGGACATAAGTAACTTTTAAACTTTGTTTCTTTTGAATGTTTTATCTAACACAAATAAAAATCTCGAGTTTAATTTTTGATTTCTAACAAACCCTGGACATTTAAAAGACTTACAATATTACTCTAAAATAGCGTTTCTAATAAGTCTTCTCCAAAACAAATTGAATAACGAAGTAATTAAGATTTCTAACAAAGGCAAGATATTTGAAAGGCTAAAATTACTCTAAAATTGTGTTTCTTATAAGTCCTGACCAAAATAAACCGAAATCTTGAAGTTAATTTTAGATTTCTAACAATGCAGAAAATTTAAAATATAAAGCAGGCCACATACTTGGGTAATCGGATCAGAGAGTATTTATGAGAATCAACAAATTGAATGAAGCAGCAGTAAGCCCCTTAACCAACTCTGGTATATTGATTTACGGTATCGAGGAAATTGCGTTTCCTATTGAAGTATGCAAGCGCTGTGAACGTAGAGTACAAAAGTTAAATACATCGTTCGTTATTTTATATGAGTAATATTTTTAAACCATACTTTAGTAACCAAGGGATGTGATGAAAAAGGGAAATACGTTTGTTTATATAATAATTTTAGTTATTCCCGTATCTTAACAGTTTGTAGGACCTACTGTCGTCGCTGAATATTGTCGTCAAACACGGTCAACGACCGACGAAACGACCTTCGGATATGTCCAAAGGTCGCATACCAAAACATTGAAATTGTTTACCCGCAAATACTATTTACGTAGACTCCACCATCATCAAGTACCTGCAGATCAACCCTCCACGTCGGACGCCATCTGCAACTTGATCTACACAACCAAGCATCGACGACCAGCGCACCGCAGACAAGCTGAAGTTAGCGAGACACGACCAAACCTACCCCCCGGCTTCCGCATCACCCATCTGTACGACACTGCAGATCCGGGAAAAAACGCCGCTCGCTGCTGTTATCCACGTACCTATTTCGACAAAGGGAAACGGAAAACCAGTCCAGGCGCCAGATGCACCGGAACCTAGCGTTCGCGAAGGTACGCACCTACGCTTCACTAGGAAGGGAGCCATGTAGGAACTACTGTCGTCGCTGAATATTGTCGTCACACACGGTCAACGACCGACGAAACGACCTTCGGATATATCCAAAGGTCGCATACCAAAACATTGAAATTGTTTACCCGCAAATACTATTTACGATACATTCCACAGTAGAAAGAGAACGCATCACGCTGTCTCGCCGTTTTCGCCAATCAAAATCATCAGCGCGTCCTTCAAGGACATTCGCTAAAAGTTAATTATTAATTATGCCACGTGTTTCCAGTTGGGAATCCCACGTGTAGCCCATCATTTGCATTAATCAGGTCGTCAGGATATGTCATTTCGACGTTCGGACTAACCAGCATGTGCTGTGAGTACTTTACATCCTGACAATCACATTCAATACTATTGTACTTTAGTTCAAGATACCTCATCTTACCATATTCAGTACGCTCCATGTATGCCAATGCAGTTGATCTGCAACTCTTTCCCGAGATCCCTATTCAGTCATCAGCTGTTTTTTTTCTTTACCCATGCGCATTATCCGAAGGAATGATCAGTTTTTATTCTCAAGTGTCTCTCTTGATATTGCTAGCTAGTGACCATTGAAGGGGGGTGTTGAGACCCAGACTTCTTTTATTCTTTTAATTTCAGCTGCAAAACTTCTACGGATCTCAGATGGGGTGATGAAAAGGTCATCATAAATGGTAGACTGTTGAAAAAGCTATATTTAATTTATTAATTTTATTTTATTCAAGTGTCAAATGGCTGTTTTGATAAAAATTTATTTGACATGTAATCAGTGTTATACATAAAAAAACTAGTATAAGGGGAACAACAACAAAGCAAATTCAATCAACTTATCCAGGCAAGAACAAATTCTTCAATGTCTCCTGGAAATAGTCAGTCATATTAAAATCCATACAATTTGTGTAGACAAAATGCAAAAGTTTAGCTTACAATTAACTGCAACCACTTTCTTGTATATTGTAAGGTCAAACATTTTTCTTCTGCCTAGAAAGGTTGTACGATTCATCATTTACATCTATAGACGGTTATACTATATTAGCAATAGAGATCTGCAGTTTCAAATGTATAAATCGTAAAAAGTTCCATTGTAAGCGTTAAAATTTACAAAATACCGCAGTTGCGTGACTCTATTTATTTATTTATAAGTCCATGGTACAATGTACCTTAAGACAAAAATAAGAAAAAACATAAAAGAGCCAGTAGTGAGTGTTCAACACATTAAGTTTGACAGAATGTAGAAAAAAATTACACAATTCCAACAAAAAATATTTAGAATAAAAAATATATCATGTCGTAAAATCACATCTTACCAACACAATACGGGGTATTTACAGGCGCACAGGCAGGCTGCACTGCGCAAAAAATATAAACACAATAGACAAATCATTGAAAAACAAATCAAAACCAAATTCAAATTGAAAACAAAATATAAAAGACGGACTCAGACAGGTACAACTTCACAAATCCTCAAAAAGGACGAGGATAAAATCACAAAAACTCTCAAAAAAACAAAATACAATTAAAAATCAATTAAAAAAAACTCTTCAAAAGTCTTTCAAAGACCCGCGGTATTCCACTTCAAGGCTCGAATATTCGGAAGTACCTTTTCAGGTTCTCCTTATAGGTCAGCAAATGAACTCTAAATACAATGCAGCGTACTTATTTCCGATCCTGTGCAGTCTACGAGTAGGTATGGGAGAGTTTGCAAAATAATTTATTCTTTAATTTTCACATAGAAATGTGTCTTACAAACTGATAATTCTTGTTGGAACTCGAATGTTAATCAATTCCAAGAGTTTCGGACAATCGATCATCCCATTCACGACTTTGAAAAGTACAATCAAGTCTGCTAATATTCGCCGATCAGAGATTATTAATATTCATTAAATTATTCATATTTAGACCTATTTTAAAATTACGTGGCGCAAAAACCTATGTTGGACTCTCTCTAGTGCATTAGAATGAACTGGATAATGGGGAGTCCGTATACTAGAATTGTATTCTAATTTACTTCTCCCCATGGCGATTTTCTTAACAAATTAAATGCCAATATGGAATAGATATAAAAAAGTCACGTTAATTATTTAAGTAAACCTCTTTAAACTATCTCTTTGTTGTTTTTAACTCTTCTTATCTCGTAATTAAATCAATTAATATAACATTCAGTCTCAATATTCATTGCTTGTAGAAATATATTGAATACATATGATGGGATCCAATTTCAACACACTGAAGTCTTACAATAGATATAACAAAACGTATTCACCAGACTGGATACGCGTACACGTGTTTACATTCAACAAAGGGCAATTTATTGTTTGTGTACTATTTTGATATAATATTATATATTCCTTATGTAACATATTATTTAATGATTGATTTATTTTGAATTGTGATTCGAAGGAAATATAATAATTTATTTCTATTCTCTGATAAAATTATATAAATTATTATTTGATTGCGTTGAAATTGATATTTGCTTATAAAATAATTTAAATTTATCGAATATTCGTAATGATTTCATAAGATAAACACTATATTATTATGCTAAATAAATTTGCTGCCAAAATTGTGTTAGTGACAGTCTTGAATTAAAGTAACTTACTCTTAGGCCTCGGCCACACAGGTAGGATCCTCGCTTGGTGCTTAGAGCTATGCTGTGAGCTAGGTGACATATCATAGCGAACCAATGCACCGCATACTATCACAATGACCACACTGCACGCTTCGCACCACGCTACGTGACGATTAGTCACCTAGTGAGTCTCCTATCTAACAGACGTGTTGGTTAGTTTTATTGTGTCACCAAGTGATTTTAAAAGATGGAGGAAATTTTAATAACAGCTGTGTATAAAAGGGAGCCTTTGTGGAACCCATTAAGCAAATTATACAAAAATGTACCTGCAATAAATCACTTTGGAATGAAGTTGCACAGGAAGTAAATAAAGATGGTAAGCTGTAATGAAATTGATTAGTTTTGAGAGTGGCATCGTTTGTTGACTCAACTGTTCCCAAACGTCAAATGAATTTGTGCGAAGCACTTTGGTGTGTCCATGCCTGAAGTCACCTAGTCTATTAGTCACGTAGCACCTAGCTTAGCACTAATCGAAGCACTTTGGTGTGGCCTTTGTCTTAGCGTTAAAAGGGGTGATGCGGTAAAAATGCGTGCTTTACATAGAGTGTTTGGTATTACAATGCATGGTATGTATAGAATTGAGAAAAGACTCTTAAGATTGAATTGAAGACCACGTTGATTCCCGGTCACGCTCTTTAATATATCCGCATCGTCAAATTGGATGTGGTGAGGCATACTGTACGAATTATTTAGCCCACACATTTCTCGGTCTTCTACCGCCACTACAATTCACTCTTGCATTGTGGGTTTGTTTAATCAAAATTTCATGGCTCAACTTTTCAACATGGCCAGACCCCTCTAACGTTATTTTATTCACTATCGTTGATTTATAAGTCTGAAGATCTTTCTCCTCTTCACTTATTACACTTTAAGTATTTCATACATTGGCACACTTCATATTCTTGTCAGTTCATAAATGTACTTACTAGATTCCTTTCAATAGTCTTCCAAGTTCACTTATCACTTCCAAACATCAATATCTTTTGGTGAACAACAATTTCGATAGATTTTTATGTTGCATGATTTGAGTGCATGGCTTTGATTTAAGAAATCGAATTAAATCTTGGGAGACAGATATACGAAAAAAAGCCGTATTTATGTTTCCGAATGCCCCGTTTGTAGACATCACTGAAGAACGAGGAAGGAAAATTTTGCTTTCTAGCAATGTGACTCTCCAATTTCTAATTGTTCTTAGTTATTCACTCCGTAACACCTTAACTTCAATATCTCTAATTTATCCGTAAAGAATTATGTTGGTAAAACATGCTCCATAGTGGGCTACACAACTAACAAAAATTTGATATCTACGACGACATTTCTGCCTAGTTGATAAGTACTCGTATATTTTGCCTTATCATCAATTACCAATAAGTACCACAAGATGGTAAAATATAAGAGAACTTGGCTTTACTCAACTCCTGTAATATTCCAATGATTTGACAGCAAAATTTTATATAAACAAAAACATCTGACTTTGTTTATAAAATATTTACTATGAATAAACTTAAATCAAAACAACTGGTTTTAATTGTTGTTAATGTTACGTAAATAAATAAACAAATATAAAGCAAAGCTTAGCTCGTCGTTTAGTTAAATTTTCATTTGCTTTCAAGTTTTGGAAAAGCTTTGCTGCAAATATAATTAATTTTGGAGAAAACTTTTAAGTGTTTGAAAATCGAATTGATTTTTTTTCTTTCCTTCCAACTCTAATATGTATTAATTATTTTGTACGAAGAGAAATAATACTTTGGTTTGAAATTAATGAAGGAAAATATCAACAATAATTGGAAACATTAGTTTAGATAGAGTTTACTGATTTTGCATAGAAAACTGTTTTTATTTGTAAAATAATTTTAACATTGATGTATCGAATAAGATAAAGAAAAACTTTCTGAGATGGTTTGATCATATCGACCGAATGAATGAAGAAAGATTAACAAAAACAAATATACAGATCAAATCTGAGTGGAAGATGTGGTATATAAAGACCAAGGGAAATGTGGTTGGATCAAGTGAATATTTTATAAAGAAGAAAATTTAATGAAGGATTGTATGAATTTAGGTAGTAACATAAATGAAAAGAATGGATGTAAAAGATAACATATGTATCGTGATAAGCAAATATATGACTCTCTCCTCGCTGCCTAACCTAATAGAAATGACGAGATACTCGTAGTATATATGTTAATAAGTGAATTCTCTAAATGATCGAAGGTTTTGGCTTGAACTTTGTGGATTAATTTTTAGAGTACGTAACAAAAGTAACTTTTATTATTCCATTTATTACATTAATACCCGCTACAAGTGTTTCTGCCTCTTATCCCGAGTCTCTCTTTAGGTGAAATGTTTAAAATCAGAATGAGTGCCTTAACATATCAAAATATTTATCAAAGGTTTAGCCCTTCGACTTTGTGGGATTACATGTTAGAATATTTTACTATAAATAACTTCCGTCTGAAGAGTGCCTCGGGATAGGTGGTAGAAACACGTGTTACGTATATTGATTTAATTAGTGGAATACAAAAGTTATTCATCGTTAAATATTTAATTTTTTTAAAATTTATTTAAGCTATTATTATACATAACTTATTTTCTGCAATCTAATTCTAATTTCATTAAAGTCTTTGTGATTGGCGTCAGTATAATGAACTTTATTTGCATGTCAAACGAACAATAAGGTTTATAATTTAATAAGGAATACCTTTACATGGCTTATGTTAAACACCGTTATATAACAGTGAACTCTCTCTCTCTCTCTCTCTCTTTTTATATCACCCTGGCCTACACCCTGTCAATTGCGATAGGTGTGTTTGTGAATCTTTGATTTTTATAGTCAAGGTGGCATTCTTATATATTCGTATATTGTTTATAAGGTTTCTGTATCAGAAATCGATTTCAGCAGCACCAATAGCATTCCTAATGGTGCCTCTCTTAATATAATCAAAGGCTCTTATTATCCACAAATGCCAAATACATTGGAAATATATGAGTGGTATAGAGCCAAACCAGCTTATCCAACAAAACTAAAAAACGTGAGTTAGTGTTAACATTTGAGTCACATAACGTTTCTTTATAAGCCAGAAGGGCCTTTACTTCAAAATTCTAAATGTTAGGTACTACAGCTGCCATCTATCATTTTTTTGTAAAGCGATTTTCGTGTTATACTTTTGCCAAATTTGCATACCAAACCAAAAAAACTTTAATCATCAAATAATCTTGTCATAATATTAGATTAATTTTTTTATTGTAGTAGTTTTAGAATGTATCTGTTCAATGAATAAAAAACATTAATTACAGAATATTTGATTTATAATAACCCATAGACTTTAAGCTTCATCATCTCATTTTAACATATTAGTGGTATAGGCTGGTTTGGCACTTTGCCACTCATATTCGAGTATTCTTAGTTTTTCTTTATAAAATCTTATATATTTTAGAAATACTAAACAGTGCAATGACTTCTTAAAATAGCTTTTTTAGAGATTAACAGAAATCAAACTTTTTTATGAAACGGTTTTTAAATTTTTTTTTCGAAATTTATATAATTCGTGTATATGTAAAGGCATTAGAAATATTATTGGACGAAAGTTTTCATAACCTGTTCCTTTTTTTTGTAGGCGTCGCGATTTCTTTATTCTATAAACTTGACAAAGTTTCTACTACAGGAGTCTGTTCTAGATAACTGCAATTGCTCTTAAAATAGTAGCGTCTATCAATATACCTAATCTCCGTGGCCTTCCATGTAAGACAAATGTCTTCTAGAATCAATTCCTGTTTTTCTGTTCTAGTCTGATTTTTAATAAAGACCTCTTTCAAATCTTTTTGATTGATTGTAAAAGATTACTAGGTGGCAATACACCCACCAGATTGTGTTGTATGCAATAGAAATATAATACTTCATAACAATATCATCAGAGTATGTTTTTTTAATATTTTTATGTTGCACTTTCATAAGGATAATGATCGTTTTAAGAAATATATTGATAAAAAAAATACATTCCACACTTCCATCACATTACATATTAAATTGCATACTCACAATAAAGCATTTTGTTTACAATTGAAAATAAAATTATAACTTCTCAGAGCTTAAAGGTTATAAAATAAGCTTATGTTGCATTTTTTTCTTTTATTTACATTGTTCATCATGTCGAGAATTTCGCTGATATCTATTAAACATAAGTAAACTAATTTATTCTGTCAGGAAAGCAAAATAATTGGTATGTATTTTTATTTTTAACTGGTTTTGGAATAATTTAACAGAGACGTGGGCAGAAATTAAAACAATTATTTAATTAGCAACTTAATTTGTTACCCACAACTTTTGAGAAAAGCTTTCCCGAAAAATATAAAAAACGACAGTGGAATGTTTAGTAAACATGATGGCAGAAAAAATATTGCAAACTCTTTTAAAGCAAATAAAAACAAGAGTGAATTAACTACCCTGACTTACTTGGAGATCATTGAATAGACTCCCCGTAGGGGTGACTAGATGCAGGGGGAAAGAAAGTAGTACTGCGTGAGATTATGGGGGTATACAGGACTCGCAATATAAGTAATTTTATCCAAACTTCGGGAATGCATGCTCTGGGCGGGACATGATTGATGTCAATGATAAGGCGATATCTGTTACCTTTTGCAAGAGGCACGTGGCAGGATTGATAGTTGATGGTCCAGACATGAAAATACATACATATCATACCGTGTACCTTACGAGGTAGGCAGAGAAAACAGATATCTAAACTCTTCTATCCAAGCACACACCTTTCACCTGCTTCCGATATACATCTCGTCATGGACAATATTTTATTATTTATATTTCGTTCTTTAAATTCTTTTAAAATATGGTCCATTTGGTCCAGTTACCTTTTTCTTGGTCTAACTCTTCCACGCAATCCTTGCTCTTCCTTGTATATTCACTTCTGTTCTGACTTGTATATTCGCTTCTTACATTCTGACTTGTATATTCGCTTCATTAGTTCATTCATTCTCTCAATATATCCAAAAACTCCTCTCTTAACATTACTTAAAACATTCTTTTATCCATGCATTAATTTCTGATATCATCATTCCGCCTTATTTCAAACATTGACATTCCACAAACTTTCCTTAGTGCAAGCATCTCCACATAATTTATCTTACTCTTATCCTTATTTTGCCAAGTTCAAGTTTTACTTCTATACATAAAGTTGGGCACCAGCACACTATTATGTATTGTCATGTTTGCTATTGTGTGTATTGCGCGATTGTTGAATATATCATAAAGTGGTCCATTTACCTTTTTGGGAACGGTTGTTTCTAATGGAGAGATGATGAAGATGATCGTTGGTTTGATAAAACTCGTTTGAAATCGGAATATGCAAAAGAGGTATTTTATTGTTAAACGTCGGTATTTGTAATATTTGGAATGTGCGTGGGACGGCGCAAAAGATATGTCGCCGTCTCGTTACCGCTGAACAATATATTTATTGTTATCACGTCGGGTATTAATATGATTTGTAGGAAGGCGCAGAAGATATGTCGCTGTCTCGTTCTCGCTAAACAACAACAGTGACTCGCGCCTCGACCACAGGGACAAATGTCGCTACACCTTGTTTCCTATCGCTGACCTTCTTTCAATACGGATACGTAAATGAAATAAACATAAGATAGATATTGAGAATTGGAATGAAAATTTGGAGAGCGGAGAGGAATGGCTGACTCGATGGACCGAAAAAATCAAGGATGTTATTGCACTCTCTATGATTTATGCGATCTGAACTGTGGAGTCCAAAGGATTGAGGGATGTAAGTGATATCAAGCAGCAAGAGCATCACAATCCACATTCTTCAGAAAGCAGACACGAGTATGATTTGTTTTATAGTATTTTTTTCCTAATAAACCTTTCCTTCCCTGTGTTGGATATCTTCTACACGTTGCTTCTAATAACCATCAAAATCTATATAAATATAATAAATACAAGGTTAAGATTTAAGGTATTTCTCCATAATATATTTACGCATTGATTTAAAAAATAGCATTAATAATAATCAGAATTTATCGACTACATCGAGGTGTTTTGTAAAGATCGAAAATAAATTCGCATTTAAACGCTGCGAGTGCCTCGCCTTGACGATAGGTGAATAGTATGCGGGAAGCGCGACACTATATTCGCATCTCACTCTTGCATACTAGACTGAATTGCAAGGAGCTGAATTGTCTCAACGTCGCAACCAAAGGCGTAAGCGCCGGGGTATGCGACTGACGTTCCGCGCCACTAGTAGCTTCTAGGCTTGCAAATAGGTTAGACGTACGCCCGTTCCGTGAGCGTTTTTTAATGTTTTCAGATGGTTTTTTAATGTTTTCAGCAAATAAATCTCAATTATTTTAATTTTTAACTTCAATTATAATTAGTTAAGGGGATTATCTATGAATGTTCTTATTTTTTCGATTTAAAATCGCAAATTTTTTATTTCGTACTCACTACCCAGCACCGGAGCACGCGTATTATTTTTATCACCGTAAGGGAAGGGTTAAAAGCAAGAGCTTGTGTGAGGAAAGTTCGATAAGATCAAATAACTAGCCCATAACTCCACTTAATAATATAAAATAGCCCATAACTCAACTTCTGTTCGGAATTTATATATTTTTTAACAAGTTACTAATATTTAAACATCTATTAACAAAATGTATAAAACTCGCCCAAAAATAAACAGTGTTCGATTTATGGTGACGATTATAATATTGCTTTTCTCATTATCTCAAAACAGGGTATTTGGAGTTGTCTGACTAATGAACTGGACGATCGAAATATGTATCCGTATAAAAAAAACATTGCATAGGACATCAGATACTTAAAAAGTTGTATATGATAAGAAATATATAGCTTTAAGTATTTGGTTTTGAAAACCGATAAGATTATTTTAAAAACTGATCAACACACACTTTGTTACAGATTTATGGCGTTACTTAAGGATCAAGCTTGAGTGTGCCGTAAAAGCCTTTCTGGTTTTACTTTTATTATTTTTCTACCCTTTGGCATTTGCCTTATGTATTGTTGCTCCAACACTGTTCTTGATATTTCATCTGAGATAATTATTTTACTAGAATTTTTTATGTCGAATCAGAAAGATATGTAAAAGAAAAACAGATTTGAATACCTGAGTCACCATTAGGAAACGAAATTGAAACTCCTGGGTAGAATACATGCATCCTACCTAAAGAACCTACAGAAAACCAAAATATACTATTTGTTAATTTTAATTTTATTTATACTTTTTCAAAATATAAAACTAAAAGTTATCTTATTTTCATAAAGTTTTCTTCGTATTTGTGGAAAGTTTTTTTTAAAAGATTGCTTAGAATTTTCATCTCAATAAACCGAGTTCTTTTATGAATAAATATATTTACATAAAATATATAAACAAATAGCGAGTAATTTTCGTATTTTATTTTTGTATAACTTTATAAAACTCAGCGCCCTTGACATTTTTCATAATATATGCCTGGAATAAATCAAATACATGCTCCGAGCTTAAGGTAATGAATAATATGGGATTTTCTATGAAAAACATTAAACCCATGCTTTGTAATATAATGTAATCTAAGGGATTATTTTCTCTTTCTGCGAGCACATTATGGGTTGATTCTTTGAATAACGATGTCCTCATTTTGAATGGTTATCATAATAATTTAATATGATTTTTTTTATAGTTAAGACATTAACGTTGTGGAGGTTTAAAGACATTGTAATTTGTTTAATCAAACACTGTTTATACCACTTTTTGTAACGGTGTAACTCTACCGGTTTTATGTGTGCTCCTCTGGAGCGCAAACATTTTGACCATTTGGAGAAACACAAATCCTCTTTTTACTAAAAATTTTAGAAATTTGACTGATGAGAAAAAAAATTGGTTAAAAAACTACAGAAAAATTTTCTTAGATATATTTTGACATTCTTACGTTTTTCTTTGATATAAAAGGTCTTTCAAATTGAAGGCAGTTTTTTATTCTATTTTTTTTATATTCTTGAATAAAACACACAATTTGCTTTGATTTCCAAACACTTTTTATTGGTCGTTGAAGTATAATGTATGACATTTCAAAACAAAAATCAATACCCGCCAAATGTCCACCTCCTGCAGCTCTCCACACGTGTCCACTCTTTTGTCAAAATTTTCGATGAAATTTTGGACACAATTGCGGTTCTATAACGCGAATAATTTGGCATAATTGCGGTTCTATAACGCGAATAATTTGGCATAATTGCGGTTCTATAACGCTCACCCATAACGCGAATAATTCCATCCTTCAGCTCAGGAATTGATTGTGGGTCTTTCTTATAGACCTGGTTTTTCACGTAACCCCAGAGAAAATAGTCCAATGGTGTCAGAGCACATGATCTTGGTAACCAATTAACATCACCGTTTCCGGATATTACAATGCATAAAATAATTCAACAGTTGGAACGCGTTGTTGTGTTGTATACGACTCCAAATTATAAATGTCATACATAACACTTCTCAACTATGACAAGACCCAGGCAAGTCGTGAAACCATTCGTCTTTTATCTAAGAATAAATGAAAACGCTCAATTTGAAAGAAAGACGCTTTATTTGGACGTATTAAAAAAACATAGTTAATTTTGTATTGAACATAAAATAACCTTAATGCTGATTTGTGAGTCTTGCGTATTATGCGAGTATATTCGTATTCTACTGTAGAAATTTGAAAAAAAAAGTTTTTTTTGCATTTTCTTAAAGTTTACACCTTTAAAAATATGTTCTTAAAAGAAAATTTAAAAATTTCTAATATTTACGAAGTTATAGCTATAAATAAGGCAGCAATTACGCCGCACCGGTTTGACTCGGACAATCATCTCAAAACTTGAAACGCGTTTTTCACGAAACTACTGTTTTCGACCTGGTCGACATAAAAGCTCGAAGTTCTATCCAACCAATTGCCTTCAAATTTGGTATGAAATTTTGATGTATGTGTTTCTCTTTGGTACTATAACGACATTATTTTTACCAAGAAACTGTGTATGATTTTTTTTTTCAGATTTATAAAAGGGTTCCAATCATGTCGACCAGCTCACCCCCTTTTTTTACGATAAGATTTAACAGCTGGTAATATCTCGAATTTAGATTTTTTTTTTCAAAATTTTTTTTGCACATTCTCATATCACAAATAAACAAACTGTAAAAAATGCATTGGTAAAATATTTTTCGTTTTATTTTATACAATCTGAAAAAAAAACGCCCGAAATTCACGCCTGTAGAGTAGAATACCCCTTTAACCCTTCCCTTAAGGTGATAAAAATAATACGCGTGCTCCGGTGTTGGATAGTGAGTACGCAATAAAAAATTTGCGATTTTAAATCGGAAAAATAAGAACATTCATAGATAATCCCCTTAATTAATTATAATTGAAGTTAAAAATTATAATAATTGAGATTTATTTGCTGAAAACATTAAAAAACCATCTGGCAACGCTCACGGAACGGGCGTACGTCTAACCTATTTGCAAGCCTAGAAGCTACTAGTGGCGCGGAACGTCAGTCGCATACCCCGGCGCTTACACTTATGCTTGCGACGTTGAGACAATTGAGCTCCTCGCAATTCAGTCTAGTATGCCAGAGTGAGATGCGAATATAGTGTCACGCTTCCCGCATACTATTCACCTATCGTCAAGATGAGGCACTCGCAGCGTTTAAATGCGAATTTGTTTTCGATCTTTACAAAACACCTCGATGTAGTCGATAAATTCTGATTATAATTAATATTATTGTTTAAATCAATGCGTAAATATATTATGGAGGAATACCTAAAATCTTAACCTTGTATTTATTATATTTATAGAGATATTGATGGTTATTAGAAGCAACGTGTAGAAGATACCCATCACAGGGAAGGAAAGGTTAATGTTATTTTGCATGGCTACTTTGTATTTTAAGACGTTACTAAAATGGTTTACCATAAACTGATTAACACGCTTTTAGATATTCGTTATAGCGTAAGTTCCCCCTTTAACGGGCACAAGCAGAAATCGGTCACATATGCGACCACCCTTATGGTTATAGGTACTTATAAGGAGTCATTTTCTTAATGAAACATTTTTATGTAACACAAATGTCAAATTGGCAAATGTAGTGGACGGGCAGAGGTCTTATTTAAGACGGATTGTCGTGAAGTTAGCTGCATGTTCAGTAGCAACGATCTAAACATCCGGCCAATTTATTGTCAAATATTTAATAGGTATTATAAGTAAATCACCATTAATTATATCTTATATAAGAATTGTATTTCCTAATACAACCTAAACTTGGATATTATTACATAAACATTCATTGGTCACTTTTGCGGCCACTGACGTGACCCCTGAAATGGGCACAGCTCTCATATGCGACCGCCTCATTTCCAAAAAAATAATTTTTTAAACACATTTTCCAAGAAATAAAGTGGATTTCATACATATAATAATGATTTATTCAACAAAAAACTCAATATCTCAAAAATAAAAACTTGCCCTATAAAGGGTTAAGGATTACTTTCACCATCCTCAGGTTTGACAAGCAAAACTTAAACACATAAATTACCATATCAGTAAAAAAATGTGCACTTAAAATAAAAAATAGCACTTTGATAAGGCGATAAAAAATGTGTTAAAAATAATTTGAACCAATATAATTATCAAAAATGATACTTATTTGACCTTAAAACTAAATTTTTCAGCAAATTTTTTTTTTCAAAAAAGTTTCTTTTTCACATATGTTACATGTATTTGTTTTTCTTAACCAAATTTCTGAATATTTTATTTTAAACATTGTTTTGCTTAACAGGACAATTTTTTGTTTTAACTAAAAGCTTATTTTTCGCTAAAACCAATAACAAAACTACGTATCAATGGAAAAATATTCAATGAATTTTAAATTCGTTTAAAGTTAAATGAAAATATCCAATTAAATCATCATTTGTTCATAATATTTTTTTTTAGATATAAGGGGAGAAAAAATGTAACCAATTAAATAAATTATTTCTTTCCATTGTTTTTTTTTTAAATTAAATAACTTAAAACATGATTGGGATATTTTTATGTATCACGTTTAATTGTTATGATGGAGAGTTAACAAATTTTTGTTTCTTTCTTTTCAGATGAGGTGAAAAGACAATAAAATAAAAATGGAGGTAAAAATGTCTGTGCCAAACGACAATACCGATAACGCAGCCAATTCCGGATACGGAAGCAACGATGAGACTGCAAGCCTTCTGGTCCACACGCCCTCGGTGACAGTCATCACCTCGGCACCAACTGACAAAGAAACCAACGGACCTTCCACAGTCAACAAGCAAAACCCGACCAAACCAGTTCTTATGAGACAAGATTGCACCGCGCATTATCTAGCATCCCCTCATCCTCAACTTTCAGGCAGCGGAGGTCTCGGAGGAAGCGAAGAGAGTGGAACTTCCATTAAAATAGAAGAATCAAGCACAAGGTCAGTGCCTGATATAGAACTGCACTGTCGTCTTGACAACGTGACAAATAATAGTGTGGACAGACACCAAACATTCACTTCACCAGTCATATCTGTACAAAGTGGTTGTAGACATAGAGCTTCTGCAAGTGGTTACCAATTAGTACCACATTCTTACACAAGATGCAGAGGCTGCGAGAGAAGAGCTTCGACAACCCCGATATCCTCATTGCACCTCGCTAGATCAGTGTCTAGAGAAAGTGTTCGTTCTGCACTTCACTTACCATGTGGCTGTTCTGCCTTGCACATGGCGGGGACGTGTCCTGGAATCCAGCCACCGACTGTTTTGTTGACAACTTCGCCTAATTCCAGAATCATCCGGCAGAGCTCCCAGCCGGAAGCTAGCGCCATCACCTGTTGCGGGGGGCATTGTGTACACCAACATCCGCCGAGCGCCTCGTTGCGGCAGTTGAGGGAACCCGGAGATGGGATCGCGGGCATCGCGGCCGATTCACTCAGAATCAACGGAGCTATGCGACAATTTCGTCAGGTAAATTGGTTGTGTTCTCCGCTAAATAGGAAAAAGCTTTTCATGTTTTCAGTCTGAAAATATTTTCAGCCGAGAGATGGCATTTTCTCTTTATCTGAGCTTTTTTTTCTGAAAGATGGCATTGTACATCACATTTTGAAACAAACAGAATTCCTAAGCATGGGTTTACCAAGGACGCACGTAAATTCCTTATTGATTTTTACAACCCTTACTCACAAAACATCTGTAGGTAGATGTAAACATATTTTTCCATAAAAGTTTTTTTTCCCAACTCAAATGTACATTCATGATTAAAATGATAAACATGTTGTTTCAAGTATGAATTATGTGTTACGTATGTGGGAAAATACTATTAAAAAAAAACAAGCCGTATGGTTTGGTTAAAAAACCAAAAAAAATAGATAAATATGTTAAGACAATAAAAATGAAAAAAAAAACATTATTTTTAAGTGAGCATCAACTCTCGAATTGAAAATGATTTTATAACACGATATAATTTTTGATCATAAGTTTTCTAATATCGTGTGTATTTTTTTTAAATATTTTATTAATGTAGTTTTTGATTATTGGTTTTTAATAAAAAGTTTGATCTCTTACATTTTCAAAAATACTTACAAAAAAGGACAAAAAAAATTATTGGAATCTGAAAACAAAAATAATATAAAATTTAAGTAATTTTACCAAGCACTTTAGACAATTTAAAATCATTGTTTTAAATATTTAAGTACTTATTTCGATTTAGTTCGGATTTTACAGAACGTTCTTGACTTATCATAAGTAAAGAAAGTTTTTGTGAGCTAGAGAATTCTTAGGAGTTTTATGAAGTTTAGGTGAATAATAGGCGAAATATGAGTGTCGCGATAGTAAAGTTTGGCGCTCTCTAATATCTGCCTTATTCAACAGGGAAACGGCATGATAGTATGTATGGATAAATTAATGTTCAATATTCAATGAAACTTTTACCAATGGATATATCAATATTTACAGTAAGAAAAAATATCAACTTGTCCCCTTGACTTTGCAAATCTTCATTTCCTTTTTTACCTTCGGATTATTTTTTATCACGCAGTCCTCTCATGGGACGTGAGCTTTTTGCTTTCCTTTTATCTTAAATGTTGGTCCTCCCGGACGTCAGTTGTTAATGGAGTTGCTGTTCATACAAATGTATGTTATTGTATACAGAAAAATATTCCCGTTCCAAATGTTTGTACCATTGTTGTTTCTTTTGCTTTCCTCATCCGATAATTTCATAAACGTAACGAATGATTCGGGTGAGAATGCATATTTAACATACTATGTCTGTTATGATCTTGGTGGTTCGTATCTCTAACTTTGGTTACTTGTTGATTATTTAAACTGTTTCTCTGGATTAAAATCCCATATTACGTGATTGCATATTTAACGTACTCTGTCTGTTATAATCTTGGTGGTTCTTATCTCTAACTTTGGTTACTTGTTGATTATTTAAACTGTTTCTCTGGATTAAAATCCCATATTACGTGATTGCATATTTAACATACTCTGTCTGTTACAATCTTGGTGGTTCTTATCTCTAACTTTGGTTACTTGTTGATTATTTAAACTGTTTCTCTGGATTAAAATCCCATATTACGTGATTGCATATTTAACGTACTCTGTCTGTTATAATCTTGGTGGTTCTTATCTCTAACTTTGGTTACTTGTTGATTATTTAAACTGTTTCTCTGGGTTCAAATTCTATATTACGTGATTGTAATCACTTTAAATAAAACATCACTTATCAGCGCGAATGTATTATAATTAATTAGTCAACTATTTTCTGATTCAATCTTATTTTTTTGTTCCACGAGATTTTTTGACTTCGGATATTTTTCTTCACATTGATTTTATTTTTCTAAAACCATTATGAATGTTTTTTTGAAGTTAAGGATTTAATTATGGAGAAACATAAAAAAAACAAATGTAGTAAACCGTGCAACATTTTTAGTAAACTGTAACATTATTAGAATGAAAACAATTTTTTTAGCTATAAACTCGTATAACAGAACAATTTGACACTGAAATATGTAAAAAAAAAACTACACAATAATTTTAATTAATTATTTAGAAAAGCAAAAAAAATCAGACCTGCCACTTTAATTTAAGTGATTGTGTAGAATTTATTTTCACATTTAAGTTTCATATAATTTTGCTATAAATTGAAGGTCTACAAAATAAAATACCAAATTATTTAATAACTTTCAGCTACACTTCATATTTCTTTATACTTATTATTTTATTTCAGCTTGTTCTCTTTTTCATAGAATTCAGGAATAATAAATAACCTAAAAAATGTCAACGTGAATTTCAATAATTTAATTTCTAACGCGTTTATAAGCTAAATGTTTTTGAAAAAAATCCTTCATAATTCCCTGTTTTTTTTTTTTATAAATTACAAAGCAAAACTTAATGTTTTGTTTGTTAGAATTGATATTTCAACATTTCATTTTTATTCACCAACAATAATAAAAAATAAATTTTATTATATCCAAATAATTTCGATATTTTATTGCATTTTGAAGTAAACATGAAAATATTTTCCTGATCACCGTAAACTTAAATGTAACTGACGAGTTCTAATATGTTTAACCCTTCCCTTACGGTGATAAAAATGAAACGCGTGTTCCGGTGTTGGGTAGTGAGTACGCGATCAAAAATTAGCGATTTTAAATCGGAAAAATAAGAAAATTCATAGATAATCCCCTTAATTAATTATAATTGAAGTTAAAAATTATAATAATTGAGATTTATTTGCTGAAAACATTAAAAAACCATCTGGCAACGCTCACGGAACGGGCGTACGTCTAACCTATTTGCAAGCTTAGAAGCCACTAGTGGCGCGGAACGTCAGTCGCATACCCCGGCGCTTACGCTTAATGCTTGCGACGTTGAGACAATTCAGCTCCTCGCAATTCAGTCTAGTATGCAAGAGTGAGATGCGAATATAGTGTCGCACTTCCCGCATACTATTCACCTATCGTCAAGACGAGGCACTCGCAGCGTTTGAATGCGAATTTGTTTTCGATCTTTACAAAACACCTCGATGTAGTCGATAAATTCTGATTATTATTAATATTATTTTTTAAATCAACACATAAATATATTATGGAGGAATACCTAAAATCTTAACCTTGTATTTATTATATTTATAGAGATATTGATGGTTATTAGAAGCAATGTGTAGAAGATATCCAACACAGGGAAGGAAAGGTTTAATTGAGTGCAGTCAGAAAGGAGTCATTCAATTCAGTCATACTCGTATATACGAACCAGGCATCCAATTCAATAATGATGAGTATATATCTAATTTATAGTATTTTTTTATAATTTTATTTAATATTTTCTTTATAAAACATTTTTCGCCCGTTTCGTATCTTTGTTTTTAATAACCGTTCATTAAAAAGTACGATACAAACTCAAATCTTAAACTTAGTTAATTGACCAGGAAAAGAACCGTTTTTAGGGGTTTACATACTTAATTGTTAAACAACACGGAAACTTCATATTTTCTTGAACTGTTTCGTAAAAATTCATAGAAGAAGCCATTTGTAAAATATATGAATAAGGTTTTTCTCACATTAATGTTTTTTTCAGTAAAATTGTTACTAAGGAGGTTAATTGAAAATATTTATTGATCTCTATTGATTAAAATGAATTAAACCGAAGAATTTTCAACTCTTAATTAGTTAGTCAGAAGCAATGCTTTTTTTTTAATTGTTTAATAAGAATGATTAAAAATTATTTAATAATAATGAAAAATATCAAAATAAACAAATACGCCCTGCGATCAAATGAGAAAAACAGTAAATTTATATCATATAAATTTTGAGGCATTACATTTTATTTAAAATTATTTATTTCATATGTTGAACTTTTAAAAATCTTTTCAGTTAACTTTACAGTGTTATGTGAGTTTGATTTTTCAATTCAGTGAAAATAAATCAAACATACATTTTTTTAATTTGCCACTGTTTTACTAATTGAGCTATTGACCAGTTTCAAACACTCATCTGTCTTCATCGTCAAGTTCCTCATCACTTGTGAAGTGAAGAAAACTTCATATTGCAAATAAAAAAAAACAGTTGTGAATATAAAGTATTGGCGTTTTTTATTTGTTTGATTAATAAACCAATAGTAATTTTTTTTAGAAAGTCTGATAATCTCACTTAAATAATACATTAAAATAAAATGAAAATAAGTACCGTTGAGAGTTTGCTTTTTAATGGCACTTTACAAAGTGTATTTTATTATTATTAAATGCATTTTGTGTAAAATTAGACAACCCTTTTGTTTTAGTATCAAACACGAAACAAGAAATAGAGAACAAGCTTTATAAGCAACAAAGATTGCAGTCAGCCTATTTAGGTTATCATAATTGGTAAATAAAAAAATAGAAAGTTAACTGACTATATCGTAGTAACTGAAACTACAATAGTATAGATATTTTGAAGCTTGGTTCATAGGTAGCAAAACATTTTACGAGTAGGATAACATTCGAAAAGAATATAAAAATGTCTTTTGGAAATTTCTTCAGGCCTGCTTTGAATTTAACTGAATTCGTTGTTGTTTTAATGTTATAGTTGCATAAATTCTTGGATCACTCATGAAGTTAGTACTTTTACAAAAACATCGTTACCTAACCGAGAGAAACGGAAGAAAAATTGTTCAAGAAAGAAAAAAATATAATTTAGTTTATTCTCATTGCCTTTTAAAGGAGACGCTTTTGGTACAATTTTTTCTCTGCAATTTTAAATGTTATCTTAAAGAGCAGGTGTTTTTAAATTCTTGTTATTATATGATATTGCTAAGTAATTTCTTGTTCTCTTACTAAATAATATGTTAAACCAGCAACGACCTTCTGCATAATAAGTACTTTTGCCCCCCATTTCTTCAATTGTCGTCTTTATAATATAGGTTCATATCGCTATCACTACAATAAGCAGGTATGAGGCATTATTTATATTAGTTATACGAGTCGTATCGAATAAAAATATACATTTATTAGGCTTAGAGGATTTAAAAGGGATGTAACTTGCGGTGACTCCGATTATCGTTTTTGGATGCCTGATAATCAATTGCTACTTTTTTCCCCTAAAAATTGTTAATATAATACAGAGCAATAAAAACGAGCCTTTTAGTTATCAAATCACTAAATTAGTGCTTTTAAAAAACTAAGCAACACAGAGCCCTAAAATTTTACGAACCAATATTTAAATATAAACTTATGCAGAATATAAAATCTAAATTAGATGGTATTCATCATAAAATCTCTTCGCTTAAGAAGTTTTAACTGAGGAAAATAATATTCGTCTACTTTTTTTATTCGTTCAAAGTTAAGTTGACGTCTCCGTAGTCCCATTGGTAAGATCCAGTAAGAATCCAGATTTTTTATGAAAAAAAGGTTTCCAGCCTGGTTTTCACTGGAAACTTCTTTTACATATTTCTGGTTGGTTGGAAGAGATTGTTTGCCACATAACAAAAAACCCACCAAGTTGTACTGTTTACAACTAAAATGTAATAAAAAAGTGAATTATTGATTAAATTATAGTTTATTTTTTAGCAAGGTTAACAAAATTGCATGATCAATAAATTGAAGCATTTTACAAACTAAACGTCATTATGCTTGAATTCCGCTGAAATATTACATGTGTCCTATTTTTCTTTGCTAAAAAAAATGCATTTTGAATCAAAGCGAATTCACACATTATTTATGCTTACCTTTCTTTTCGAGAAGGGATTTTCAAGAGTTTTTCAGCACCACGAATGATTTGCAATGTTTGCTGTTTCAATTATTTTGCTTTTATGAGTCTTAACTCTCAACGCTTAAGAAATCGTACATCATTTGTCTTCTGACCTCATAAACATTATATTCAAAGGTTTATATGTCAGTGCTTTTTTGATGAAATATGTGTATGAGAAATTTAATGATAGGTTATGGGAAATATCAACATTACTCAAGTTCTGAAAAAAATGCTGCAAAAACAATCGTTTGATCATTCAATGACTCTGCTGAATTTCAGTATTTTTTGTATACTCTGCTGTTCTTATACTGTTCATTCGTCCCAAATGTCCTAGTCACCTCAATCTTTTTGCAGTAATTAGGGCGTATAAATCATATTAATTTGTTAAAACAATTCATTTCATAATTATCAATTAAGAGGGCTTACAGCCAAACAGCGATCACTTCCAACCAATCAGAAAATTGATTTATAATTTTGTTTCCAGTGTTAAGTGAAACATTTACATTAGAGCTTTATACAAAAACAATGAAATTGATAGAATTATAAGATAACAAAAAGATAGAAATCATTTAACATTTTAAATACAACAATTTCATCTGTAGCTAGAAGACTGGAGAGTATATTTGGGAGGAGGATAATGGGGGAACAAGAAAACACGCTACTTCACTGAAAGAAAATATGATGCTCATTGAGTATCTATTTGAAACACTGCCTTGTGTTAATTGCCAACTGATTTTGCAGCCTTACGCCATAGACAGATAAGGATGACGGGGAAAAGAGAAAGGGGTAAACCTGAAAAGCGAACAGGCACTCTCCGCTTAGTTGAACGTTAGTCCGTGATCGGTCTTACACACATTTTCAACGTGATATAAGGGGGTGGCGGGACAATTACGATTATTACACAGAAGTGACGACACAGCAATGCGCTAAACACTAATTTCTTATATCTGAACTGGATTTTTTTTCTGTAAATGCACTATGTTAATCCTGAATTTGATAAATGTTAAAAAAAACGTGATTTTTTAATACTTTCATAAAATTTTTTGAAGACTTTCCTTAAAAAAAATTAGAAATCATTTTTGATTCGTTTTTAAATTTAAAAAAAAAAGGTTTGGGTGTATATTTTTTTATCTGTGTCTCATCATGAATTGGAGTGTCTGAATCGATATGAACAGAAATATTTATTTCTCTGTGTCTTATCATGAATTGGAGTGTCTGAATCGATATGAACAGAAATGTTTTTTCTCTGTGTCTCATCATGAATTGGAGTGTCTGAATCGATATGAACAGAAATATTTACTTCTCTGTGTCTCATCATGAATTGGAGTGTCTGAATCGACATGAACAGAAATGTTTTTTCTCTGTGTCTCATCATGAATTGGAGTGTCTGAATCGATATGAACAGAAATATTTTTAAATTAATTTATCGTAATTAAGTCAATTGAAACAATTTTTATATAAATCAAAATGTATTGTTTTTTTATTGATAAAAAAATCTATCAATCAAATTTTGTAAAGATTATATCAATCAGATTCCTGGATTTTTTTTTTTGTTTATTTGTATAAAGTTATAGTTACTTTATAAGGGTGTATTACTGATAACATTTTCCCAGTTAAGTAAAGTAACCCCTGTTATCTTTCATCTTCTAAGAATTAGTTTCTAAATATTTATAAATTTCAACAGTTGTTATTAAATTAATAAAACTTAAGCGTTATTTATTCTATAAAACTTTCTAAGAAGCTTTTAAATTAATAGGATGCTGTGCAATACTTCCTGTTTTTATTTTCATCAAATAGATCTGTCCTGAGTTAAGTATTCCAGAAGAGATCTTTCAGCTGATGGAAACGCCTACGTGGGATCTAGTCAAAGATAGATGTATCTCCTTTTTTCATTAGTTTCAAGGCGTTTTTAGTAATGACCTCTTTGAATCAATTTAATTCACCAAAAATGACGAAAAACCTTTCTGATAAAATAAAACTAAAATTTGTATTTATTACCTGCTTTTAAGATAATTTGAAAGAAGTAGAAAGTCAGAGAAATCGTAGGAATTGTGTGAGAATGTATATGAATGTAGAAGAGACTAAGGATGTGATAATATAGGAAGTTTGGCAATCTATCATATTTGCCTACGTGTATGTATGTATGTGTTAAGATAGTATTTTCTCAGATGATTTTATAGTAACACGATATACTTAATGGCGTTTAACGACAGGAAAAAAAGTTAACGGGACACTAAAACATATACACAAACCAGATAGTATCAAAATCTACTCAGAAGATAAATCACAACAGTTTTCTTGTACCATAACTTAAAGGAGTCGAATGAATGAAATGCTTGCACTGAAAGAATAGATGGAGTGGCAATATATGGCAGAATACAGAAATAATTGCATATAGATGAATCTGAGTTAAAGGCTGATATATTGAATAAGATGACAAAGAACGCTCTGAAATGTTTAAGGGTTGTAGAACGAATGAATGAAGCTGGACTAGCAAAACAAATAAGCGATGCAAATGTGAGTGAAAAGCGTGATAAAGGTAGACTGAAAAGTTTTATGGGATCAAATGATTTTGAATGAAGTAAGTAAGATAAAATGTATGAGTTGTACAATGAGGTTCATTGAAATATAGAAGATGAAGGTTGTGTGTCATGATGGAAAAATCTTGCACTATGTCATCTGTACCTAAAAAGTGGCGTGGTGGTGTTAATAGTTTTAAGAAAATTATATTAATTAATGAGTGTATAATAATTAATTAATTATTGTATAATATTAATTAGTGTATAATAGTTTTAAGAATATTAGAAACCATAGGATTTAACGATCGCAAGGAAGAATAATACTATGACGTTTAAACAATACTTATATTAGACAATTTATAATAAGTTTCAATCATGGATAGTTAAACCCCCGCAAGTCATGGACAAGACACTAGCTTATAATCATTGTCGAAAGAAGGGTATACAAGCTTCAGTTCTTTTGAATTTGATCTAATGTATGGAGGTTTGAGGATATTATTGATTGTAAAAAAATATTCTTTGAATCCATACCCTTTGTTGAACTTCTCTCCTCATCGGAAGCCGGTGATAATCATTGTTATCTTCGATCTTGTGGTACTAGCTCTAAACAAAAATATAGACCAAAGGGAAATTTCTAGTTTAAGTTCTTCAACCAGAAGACGCGTCTTTCTCCTGCTTCTGCATCAAATTTTCGCCAGTAATTTCAGTTGGAGGATTTAATTTTTTTTCTTCTCACATTATATCCTCAAAGTTTTCTGACTTTCTCTTTTTGATGGTATATATAACTTCCATATTTGTATTCATCCGTTTAACGTAAATAACATTCGTTAATAACACCATATTTCTAAAGCTTCTAATTACTTCGTGTTGCCCTGAGTAAGTGGCCATGCTTCAACGTCAAAGAAAAGTCTAAAAAATATTTGAGTAATTAGTCCCATTGATCAATTCAGTCAGTATTTGAGATATTATTTATATCAAGAGATACCATTGTATGTACTTTAATTTTACTTAATATTTCATTGTGTACGAAGGGAGATCAATCAATTCACCGAATGAAAGGGAAAAAGGGGAAAAATAATCTTCGGTCGTCTTTAATTGACTATGCCACTTGTAAGCCATCGTTTTTTTTAGGGCAACAGTCCCGTTAAACCGCTTATATCTCTTGCAAAATGATTTGAGGTGTTTTTGCTTGTTTTTTGTTGTAATTTATACGACAAAAGTGTAATAATACAATATATTTTAGTGATCTATAACTTCAGTTAGGAAATCGCACATTTCATAAAATATCATGGACCAAAAGGCATAATTTTGACATTTAAGTATGTCAAATGTTTTTTTTATCAAAAACTGAACGTTGGGTAGCCCCATGCCTAGTTAGGTGAATATTTTAATTTTGATGTTTCTTATTTCCTCGTGTCAGGTTTTGACTGGCAGCTTTTTCAAAGATGGTTGACCCTATACATAGTATTGTATTTTATTGTCTTTAAATTTTTTTAAATATTCCCAACACAATAACCTAGAAGAAAGTTCACCAATGTCATATTAGTTTGTGTGCTCAAGCTGGTTGATATATCTGATATATTTGCTCAAACTAGTTCCAGTATTAGAAAGATACGAACTTTTTTACAATTTAAACGTGTCAATAGCAATTTGCTCACGATAGTTGCACGTTATTATTCTCAAATCGTGAGAATGTAACAAATAAGAACTCAAATCGTGAGAATGTAATTTAGAAAAAATAAATTATTTTCAGTTCAATCCCACCAATACTCACGCTGTTATGCAGGACAAAATAACTCCCCCTTTAGCTCGATCTACACCAAAAGATTGAAAGTTTACTTATTATTATTATGAGCGCGACGTCACGTAGTGACGAAGATGGGACTGCCCAAAGGAACTCCTCCGATGGCGACAAGGTCCGATATCACGGAAGAATGAAAATGACTCGCAGCGCAGAGTTTTTTTTATAAAATGGTGTAAGGTCTAGTATTCAAACAGCATAGAAAGTTACCGGTACTTTCACAGAATATTTAAAAAGCAACAAAACTATTATTTGATGCTTCTAGATTGGAGTAGCTAGTCCAAAGATGAACCGATATAAGGGTGAGTAGAGTTCCCTTCGGAAATTACTGATTCGATTTGCATCGTAGTATCACTGAATATGCTCTGTGTATTGATCCAGAAGGCCGCAAAAATTGCAACAGAGCTAAGGGACCCTGACCCTTACCAAGAAGGATAGTAGCGGCGTGTATATGAACCTCCAAATGTAACGGAGTGAACCCCCCGATAAGACCGAGAGAGCTTCGTCGAGCTTGTCCAATAAGCTTTAGCGATAGCCAACAGCGCCCACCGTTGACCACAAATCGGCATTCTCCTGGCATATGAAAGCTAACTCTGTGTGCCCAGGACCTGGCTGTATGGCACACAATTCCCAAAAATACTGCACTGTAGAAGTCTGATCGTACGGAACGATAGGCCTCAAATGGGCAAAAAAATATAATATCAGTCCCATAAGTTTTAACAAAAACACAAATAAAAATATAATATTTTTTTAATAATCTATGTGCAGATTGAATTTTAATCCTTGTTGTCTTCCAGTTCTTTCAGTTCTACTGTTCTCACTGTCTACTTTTTAAAATATACGGTGTGATTATTTTTATAAATGTTTTTACCTATTTTAACATAATTTAGAAATTTCACCCGAACGGATTTAAAAAAAAACTAGCTTGAAGAAAATACGTTTTGACAACTTATACTGTTTCAATTTTTCACGGGTTTCAGTTTTCAGAAATTCAGTTTTTCTTTCCTCAAAAAAAAATATTATTGGGTTTTGCGAAACAAATTAATTTTAAGGATTTTTAATTTATGAATAATATACTAAAGGTTGACATAGAGTGAAATTCCGTACCGGTAAATTATGGAAAAAAGCATAATCATCAATAAGTTAAAAAAACTAACTTTTTGTAAAATTATATTTTGGTATTCTTTTTAAATGAAAATAGAGAGAAACACTTCCATGTTTTCACTAGACAGAGTAATGACGTAAGATTGAATCATTAATGGGAAAAAATACGCATATTGTTCGATATGACGGCCTTGTGTAACGGCCGTTACAATGACAATTTTAACGACGACGTAACGGGCGTCGTTACGCGGACGTCGCGTAGGATAAACAACGTCAAGCCCCTTTCAATTATGGATGCCAGTAAAAGAGGGCAAATAAACGGTGTCACAATTTGTGAGTATACTTTCAGTGTAACGAGCAGAGTCACGGGTTGTTTTATGAGTGTGTTGATCTTAATCTTGCCGAGGGCACAATCATTGCGAAGTCTGAATGACACAATTGTTGTACCCTTTTACTGGAGGCAGTGGCTTAAAAAACTAGATTGGGGTTTTCTATTGTAACCCCGTCATTTATAACTTTAATGGCTTTTTTCGCTTCAATTTTGTCCTTCCGCTCTGCTGTATTTTTTGACCATATGGACCAATCCGCAGATAACATCGTTTCGTGGTACAACGCTGAAAATCAGTTCAATAATTTCCTAAGATATTTCTATTCCGCTTTATGGCATCTGTTTATCTAAAGGCCTGTAGCTGAATAAATGAACAGAGATTAATGAACAGATCACAAACAAGACTTGTTTGTGTTTTCTCCTGATGATGAGGTGAAAGTCTTTAAGCCGGTAGGGTTATACTGTTATAAAAAGTGGAATAAACAGTGTTTGATAAAAACAAATTACAATGTCTTTGAACCTCCACAATGTCAATGCTTTAACTGTAAAAAGTATAAAGATTTTTTATTTAAGAGTTAATCATTTCTTAAACATTGAGTTTGATTGCAATAATATACGAGTACATTTATATCAGTCAGTCCTTAAAACGACTGCTAAAACTGAGATTAGGCTTAAGCAAGGGTTTAAAATACACCGTCTAAAGTTTCAGAAAAATATATTTTTCATTTCGGTTACTTTACGGCGCTAAGTATAAAGTAGTTATTCTACTTAAAGTCTAAATAAAAAAAAATAAAAAAACATGAAATCTACTTTTTTTTGTCCTT
This sequence comes from Odontocerum albicorne, assembly GCA_949825065.1. Lineage (NCBI taxonomy): Eukaryota > Metazoa > Arthropoda > Insecta > Trichoptera > Odontoceridae > Odontocerum > Odontocerum albicorne. The sequence goes on along the minus strand of OX463853.1, from coordinate 4,026,345 downwards.
GCTTAAAATGTTTTTCGGAGTAATTTTCTTGTTTTATAAGTTAGTTTTATTGGGTGACAACATTTCGAAAGTGTTGCCATTATCATCATTGAACCAATATCATAAAACATTACTGAATTTAATATTATCTCCACTATAATTTTATAAAGACTATAAATTGTGATCATTTAATATTTTTTTTGAAATATCCTTAAATTAAATAAAAATAATTGATTTAATATTTCGTTTTCCTAAATAAGCATGTTTCATAACAAACATATAGTTTAAACATTCTTAAGCTAAATTACATTAAAAACAAGATTGAAAAAATTTACTTTTGTAGAAATCATATCAATATTTTCATTTAAAAATATGACAATTTATACATAGTGATCTTAATGATTTACACAATATGAGTTAAAATTTAAAATTTGTTAGTAAAACCTGTTAAGTAAAAATAAAATATGTTACTAATCTTAACACCAGATTTTAACGAAATTGTTGAAATAAAGAATCAATTTCAAATAATGTGATATTTCCAGATAATTTTATTTAATAAATCAAAAAAATAGATTTCTGAGGTATTTTTGATTAAAACATTTGTGATCATTTATGTCACTTAATATAAATATTTTATGAAACTTCTTAAATGTTTAATGTAAATCATACTTAACAGCAGCTTAACTATAATACACCAACTAATAAAAAAAGTATAAAGCACTTACTGTGCAGCTTGGAACGATTTTCATTGCCCTGGGTTGTGTTACGCTATTGGGTATTTTTTATTTTAAAAATATACAGAAAACAACTTTGTTGGTACACAGTAAGGTTAAAAGATTTATTCGAATTCACATACGAGTACTTCTGCAAAATTATACTCGAAAGTATTTGAAGTATTTCTTTACATTATAATTATTGTTTTAATTATTCCAAAAAAAAAATTATTCCATTTTTTCCATTCCATAAATATTTTAAGTAAATTATTTCGTTAAAAAATATTTCCGTCCTATAAACATTTTAAGTCAACATTGATATTTAACTTGTAAAACTGCAATATCTTTGCAGGAAACCTTTTAAGGAGGTATTTTTTTATTTACAATCCCAAAATTTCTTTTAAAAATATAATTCAACATATTTTTATTCTGTTCTCAAATGAAATTTAGATTTTTTGTTTAATTCCACCTAATTTATCAAGTATCCTTCTTATTTTTTTATGAAATAAAGCTTAGCAAAGAAACGAACCATACGAGCTTTCAAAACAAAGTTATAAAGCTTCGCTCTAACGAGAATTATTTTTCAGAAAGTTTACATTGGCCCGCCACTCCCGTTAAGTATAAAGGCTCAAAACTCGGCGGCAACATTAATCATTCAAGACTTAGCCGCAATGCATCTAAAGCGCAATGGATATTGCATAATGTAATTTAAAATTCCCCCTCGTTTCTATTGAAATTTAGTCTAGTTGCTGTCACACCTCTTTCCTATTTAAAAACAATATTAGGTTGTTCACATTTCAATACATAAAGTAGTTATAAAACATTACCATCAAATGGGGTGTGACACTCCCGTTCAGGTCAGCCGGTTTTTTAAAGAGACAGGAACTCTTTAGATCTCTGGGATTTGTTGGGTTCACTTAACTCTGAATAACTCTCTCTCACTTTCAGCAGGACAAGGCGACACAATTAAACAAGTATAATTTTAAATGAAACAGTTTATTATATTATGCAAAAAAAAGAAAAAAAAGAAAAAAATATATAAAAAAAACTCGAGCGAATGTCGAGAAAAAAAAGTTAAAAATTGGCAAAAAAAAGACTGTGTTGTATTTAGCAAGGGAGATTTCAATAACAATTAGAAATTACTTTACTCGGTGGGTTTTTCGCGTGGCGACGAAATCCACATTAAAATAGAAGGAATAATATTCACCCGTAATTAAGATGGCGTCCTGGGCTTCTGCGATACACGAAGAAAACTAGTCTGGCTATCCTCGGTACAAACTCTATTCCTGGACAGACGTGCTAACCGTGTCGTATCTGAGGGCAGAAAAAAGCTCCTCGTGGAAGTTCGGGCCTTTTATAGCCACTTGCGAGAAAGAGATGCTACATGACTTTCTTCTCACTAAAAAAATACTATGGCCGCCTGCTAGGCCCGAGATTATAAGGAGGGACAATTGACTTCGGCATTTCTATACAATTCAGCAAAGCAAAAGAAAAAAGGGTCCATGTCTAGACTGTACTTTATCTTTTTAAAAGACAATTGAGATCGGTGTCTCTTAAAATTCATCAAAAGGGTATATCGTCTAGACAGAATTTATTGCTTCCTTGAGCAATGGATTTCTTTTTTATGACCCTGCTTTTGTTCTTTTCAGTCGTTTACCGCTGGCCTTACAATTTCCATCTTTCGAAAACAGAATTGAATTTTATTATAGGCCCCTTTTCCTAAACAAACAATAACCATGGGATTCTTTAGAATCCAGGATATAATCTTGTACTGCAAGGCGGTGAGCACTTAAAATAACCTTTTCTTTTATTGGTTTAATCCTAGCGACAGTATTAAAAATATACTAAATTATTTTGTTTCGAGAAGCCTGTTTCAGGAGCATGAAAATAGTGGGAATTTAGTCTTGGGGACGTGAACTATGTAATTTATCAAATACAGTCCTGACACCCCACCCTAAGTTAGCGAAAGAACAAAAAAAAACAACAAAAAACAAAAAAAAAAATTGTCCTCCGTATATCACAGACGCATCAGTCCGGGGGATGTTTCTAAGGAGCGAGGGGTGTATGTACCCCTCACCGGATACGGTTTCGTGGCCGATTTATCACTAGTCAGCATTTGCCATAGGTGTAGTCTTAATTGGTGTAAGACCGACCACGAGGAAGGAAACCACGTAAAACCTTTCCTTGACTAGGCTCCTAAACAATTTAACATCAACACATAGCCGGTTACACAGGAGCGGGAAACAATCCTTCCCAACTCCTTACACATAAAAAAAAAATACACAATGGTACAAGATTACAGGAAATTGATACAAAACAAAACAATGCACAATGGTACAAGATTACAGGAAATTGATACAATATTAATAAAATCAAATCACACAAAAAAGAAATTAAAATAATACTATACAATTGGGTAATATATTTAATAAAATATTAAACTGCAAGGTCAACTAACAATCAAATGTTGACCAAGAGGGAAACAAATCAGTTAAGCCATTCTCTCATTACAATATTCTGAGAAATGGACACAGCTTAACCAAAAATAATAAAACAAATCTGCAGTCTTCTCCCAAAGGCTGACTTTAGTGGGTTCACTGTAGGTCACGGGCCAACCTATGAACCAGCTGATCTTCAAAGGTGATTCCTGAAATTCTCCCCTTTCAATGTGGATTTCGTCCAACCAACCACCCACATGGCTCAACACAAAATTACAATCCCACTTCCCTTGATACACCAAAGACAATACTTTACAACACAATCCTTTCTTCGCCCTTCCCTATACTGCACAGTCGGGAACCGATAAATTTTAAAGCGGCCCCATATCACGGGCGCTTTCCACAATACGACCGCCCCTGGCACACAGCACAAGGCGGTCCAAACTTCCGGCCACTTCCGGGCGAAATGACAACAACAAAGATAACAATAAATTTCGCAAGCCAATATTATCATTTTGAAATCTCAAGAGGTTCACACAGAACCTTACACGATGAGTTTCAAATATCCTATAGTTCACACAGAACTTAACTAGGGGTTATATCTCCTCAAGTTCACACAGAACTTTACACGTCGAATTTCAAATATCCTATAGTTCACACAGAACTTAACTAGGGTTTATATCTCCTTAAGTTCACACAGAACTTTACACATATCTTAGGTTTCCTCAGACTCCAAGGTCTGGACAACCGTTGCAGCAACAATTCACCACCACACAGAATGGTAACTGTATAAATGGACCCTTAGTCCACTAAAAAAAAAACATAAAACATAATACAAAATTGGCGAGTAGCCCCGGTTGAAAGCAGGACGCGTCTACGGACCCCCAGAACAGAGCCAAGAATCACGTGACACCACATACACAACTTTGGTCATCTAGGATCCGAGCGACAGACACGCGACCCTCACGAACCGAAGCTACCCTAGCCCGAAACATGAGCATGGACAGAACACATCTGTAATCGCAATCGCTAATGTGGGTTCATGAGGCCCGTGATGGAGACACACAGCAATCCATCCCAGATGTATTCTCAGGCCATCTTCAAAACCTTTATCGGTTGGGAGGCTAGCTTCTCCCAGCCCGGACTCTTAAGGCTGCCCAAGGCCTCTCGGTTATTCACACCGAGCCAAAGTAAGGAGACAATAATAATCAACAAAGACAGGGAATTCAATTTACCGAGCGACACCCACCATACGTCCGACCACAAGGGCACGGGTTCGTTTCGAGATTTCACTATCCAAGAAACGCAGCCCCCAGTCATGACGCATGCTGCCAACGCTACAGTAACCAGAGCTCTTATCCCAAAACTCAAACAGAGCAAACAATACAACGGTAATCATCGTAACAGTTACATAAAATCAGTACAAGTTCAAAACAGAACAAAAATACAACGGCAATTACCGTAACAGTTACATAAATTCTGTCAAAGTTCATTCGAGAACGCACCATACTCTTATCCTTATTCCTCCCAGCAGCACCACTACAACCTCCACATTTCCCATAAACCTTTCATCGCGCTGCCTTACAGACTACCTTGCGACCCCGTACTCGGTGAGTGCTTTGACAGAACAAAATATATTATAATATTTTACACAACAACAAAAAAAAATTAATCATTTTTATTTCAAATTATATACTCCACACTCAACAGGAGCCAATTCGTCAACAAGATGACTTACTTCAATACTATAGCCCTTCAACACCGTGGAATGCTACACCTCTCTAACAAGAAATTCCGAACACATCAACGGCTATTATCATCATGGAACCCCGTCCAAAAACTAACACTTGCTACGTGCAACTATCCGAAACGGATACTCCACTGTACCATCTGTACAATCTTTTCCAAAATTCAACTCGGTGGAAAGCAACACCTACTCCATAGCGCTACTGAACAATTCTACTGCTATTAAACTTGCGGACCACCGTCCAGCGATAGCATTTGCGCAAAGCAATTATCCACGATGGATACTCTACTGAATCCTCAGTACAATCTTTGGAACGCTACTCCCGGGGGAAGGGTACACCCCTCCGTCAAGAAGTTCGGAATACCTCACGAATTCTTACCAGATAAGACAACAATTAGGAAGACAATCCTACCCCAATACGAAATTCGGAACACTTCCAAGAATTTCTTCACTTAATGCCCTAACTTCTGCAGCCAATAATTCCGATATGGAATCTAATGAGAAGGTAACAATTACCACTAAATAAACCACAACAGCTGTTAGGTAACCCAATACCTAAGCTCGCATTACACAAGAGCAATTTGATCCTGAATGTAATACGTGTACCTTCTACAAACGGTACTAATCATCTATGTATTACATGAATTCTTACTTCAGAAGGACCTAAGTCCTTCGTTGAGATACATATAATCCTACTCTAGGCTCTCAGCATTCCGCCACTCGTGGTCCAGGCTTAGGTTCATTGAACGCCAGGTATTCTTTGGTGAAGTCACCGGGTTGAATACCAGCCCATACATAAAACATATGGAAATGAATCCATACGAGATTGCCCACGGCCAGCTCACTTATTCATTCACCCTTGTGCAATAATAAATTCGCACCGGTGACGTCACTTGACATACTAAACTGTCATTCACCAAGGAATCCGACAGTGTACACCTTCAAGGTATATAACAAAATATTTAATTTAATTATTTTAAGAACCATTTTCCTAACCATGAATGACTCCCAATTAGGCGCTGACGAACCCATCACTGCACTGTCAACTATCAGCTTATCTATAATCCACCCGGGCACAGAAGCTGTGCTCAGGACCGGACCCATATCATATGTTCGCGTCCTTATCGTGTGACGACGGACTCACCGCATAAGGTCTATTCTAAGCTATACTGTATTCGATAGTCAATTTATAGTATATATGCAACTATTAAACTTCTACCGTCTTCTTATAAGAGAATAACCCCTGTATTCCCTCCCTCTTACAAGACAAGAATGATTTTAATAATTTGACTCCAGGTCACGCTTTCTAGTTCCAACCGAGTTCCAAACTACGTTTCTGGTAAAACGACCCGAAATTTTTTTTTTAATCTCCAGCTATCACCTGGCCACGCTTTCCAGTCTACAATGAGAGAATACACTATTAACTCTCCTGTTACTACAACGACAAAGAGGCTATACTCGCACTCTGGTTACCTAGCCACGCTCTTTAGTTCTACGGAGCGAGTACTCATCTAACGCTCTGTTTATTAAGACAATAGAGGGTTCTATGCACAATTATTGGTCACCCGACCACGATCTTTAGCTTAAAGAGTGAATACTCTTCTAGTCACCTGGCCACGTTCTCTAATTTCAAAAAAGATAACAAACTAACTCTCTCGTTTTTACAACGACAAAAGAGTGCTATAATCGACTTCTAGTCACTTGGCCACGTTCTCTTATTTCAAAAAGATAACAAACTAACTCTCTCGTTTTTACAACGACAAAGAGTGCTATGGTCGACTTCTAATCACCTGGCCACGTTTTCTAACTTCAAAAGAGATAACACAACTACGATTTCTTTGTTACGCCGACAAAGAGTTCCATTCTTATGTAGTGGTCTCCTGACCACGCTCTCTAGTCTCTAATGAGAGAATACTCAACTACGATCTCCCTATCACGACGAGAAACAGTTCTTTACTTAAATACCGGTCACTTGACCACGCTCTTTTTATATGCTTTAACTACGAGAATCCGGACTAATTCTCTCCTGACTTTTATGACATGGAATGGTATACTCTACAACCGATTACCTGGCCTTATTTATTTACTCGAAAACTAAACAGGGTTTTTACAAATCCTCGACTGATGACGGGTGGAAACAGATAATCTATGAGCTATCTTTATGCTATCTTTTCCTACACACCTGGGATAATCCGTTATCCGACAAGGGTGGCTCCAAAGAATGATTTTAAATTCCCTATTCTTGGAATATAATCTGTAAGGGACCCGATTTGTCTCTATACATAAGCTCTGATGTCTAGTCTGTGTTTTATCCTAAAGTCTTCCGACTTAAACCTTTCTAGGCAAACCCTACTGACTTAATGACAATCACTACCTGCTTAACCTTAATTCTAGGAAGGTTAATGCTGCATCTCACAGGAACCTTGGCGAGTTGAAGGAAGTCTATTTACTTCTACCTCAAGGACAAACAAGCCATCTCCTTTGTACCCAATGCACCGATACAAAACAAAAGAATCTATTTAAGACGAAATTCCTTTCGAATTTCAAAACAAACCGAAATTCAATTCAGACCAAATAATAAACCTGTCTATCAAAAGACATTGATACGAGAACAAATGAATCTATCTAAAACGTAATTCCATTCAGTGTTTAAAAACAGCGCATGTAAGAAAACTCAGCATCGACTGGCTGACTATCAATAAAATACAACAGCCCTTTCTAACAATCCCTATGTCAATAAGAACAGCCAATATCACCGAACGACATCAATTATGACGCAATACTTTCTACACAAAATTCGCCATAACAACAGTAGCTCCGCGTAATAATTTGCAATATCCTATTACAAGAACCCTTCTAGAACTCAATCCCAGTTCTCTCTATTCCAACATATTGTTTAATAACAGCCACTGCTATCACGAAAAAATATATAACTATGACGCAATACTATTCACATCTAGAGCCTTCTTCTAGTTCCCACTCTTTTTCTTATTCACAATATTTACTGCCTGACCTGCTACACCGTTATCAAAATAAACTATGCATAATTACGACGCAATTCCTCCTTTTGCCTTTGACTTTGAAAATTACCAAACCGAACACTGCGATTTTAACTATTAATTAGTCCTAAACAAAATCCGTAAACCGGATCACTAGCGCGATTGAAACATTATTTACGGAAGTTTCTTTCTCCTTTCGAAGGTGAGATTGATCTCAATTAACCAGGAACCAATTCTTATTCAACTGGAATATTCTACGAAAGTCAACACTTCTTAATTATTGTCATGATGACCACGCACTTCCTCTATTATTTTATTAATTTAATCCATTTCAAGTACGACACCACGTGCGAATCAACCTCCTCAAGGAAAAACATCGGACAGTATTTCCAGCCGCAAAACAAAATGGCGTCCGTCCATTACGCACGACCATTCCATAATTTAAATTTTCTAAACATTGAACTCCTATCCTTTATCTCCTTTTCAATCTACTACAATTCGCAAAAAATCACTAAACTGACCACTGAGATATTAATTATTATTTACTCCTAAACAAAATTCGTAAACTGGATCATTTACGCGATTGGAATATTTCTTACGAAAGTAGGGCACATATAACACTTTACCTAGCCCATCTCCTTTAAAAGATGAACTGGAGCTTAATCCACGTGGAATTTAATTCTTTTTAAGCCTGACTATCCACGAAATACCACACTAGTCCTATTTACAATTCTCTGACCGCGCACTTCTTTTCCTGAAAACAGGGGAGCAGAATGAAGAGATCTTCCCTCGGCCTTAATTGGATACATTGCAACAATAAAACAATAGGACAAAAAGCCCAACCGAAGCAAATCAAGACCTTACTAAAAAACAACAATTCTAACTCGATCGTTTTGTTAAACAAACAAGGTTTCACTAAGCAACGTAGTTCAAATTTACAAACAACTATAAACCAAAATGTAATTCAATCTCTATAAACAACTATATCGTTTATAGATCCACTACTGAAAGAAACCATTAAATTCATGATTCGGCCATTATCGCTTCCCAAGATCGAAACCAAAAATAACTTGCTCCAACGGAATCTTTTTAAGTAAAAGAAGAATCTAACTTAAGCGAAACTTCTACTTCTTTGCAATATTAAACCGTTGAAATTCTCCATATTTCGACAAACCGAGCACCAAGAAATGATTAATCCTTGAAAGAAAACCCGAAAAACTGGGCCAACTGAACAGCGAATTATTACACGAAAGATAGGCGTTTCGTGCGCTTTGCCTACCCACGAACTCTCTTAATATGAGATTGGGCTCAAATAAAACGGAACACAATTCTCTTTACAACGAAATATTTTAGCGAACGTTAACTAGAAAATCTATTCTTTCTCTTCTCACGATTAACTAAAATTCTATTCACAATTCAAATAATAAAAAACTCGAAAACGGCTCTTTACCAAACTGGAGTCCGTATACACGCGACAACAAAGACGGCCACGTAGTCGCGAACAGCGAAAACAAACGCGGGAGAAGCATGGTTCAAATCTCCAAACACACTGACCTTTTAAATCAAATTTGATAAGGAACACACAATTCTTAACAAGAAAATATTTGGAAAAAATTAACTAGAAATCTATTCCAAAAAGACTCGAAAAACGGCCTTTCCAACTCGGAGCCCGTAGCACATGGGAACAAGGATGACCACTCGGTCGCGAACAATGAAAACAAACGGCGCACACAAAAAAAATATATATAAAACACTTACCTGTAAACAAATTATTATTTAAAACACACAAAACAAATTATAATTAAAAAAAACCTTGTGCAACGAGAGATCAGAGATACCAGAGTAAAATACGCCCCACGTTGGGCGCCAATTATGTCACACCTCTTTCCTATTTAAAAACAATATTAGGTTGTTCACATTTCAATACATAAAGTAGTTATAAAACATTACCATCAAATGGGGTGTGACACTCCCGTTCAGGTCAGCCGGTTTTTTAAAGAGACAGGAACTCTTTAGATCTCTGGGATTTGTTGGGTTCACTTAACTCTGAATAACTCTCTCTCACTTTCAGCAGGACAAGGCGACACAATTAAACAAGTATAATTTTAAATGAAACAGTTTATTATATTATGCAAAAAAAAGAAAAAAAAGAAAAAAATATATAAAAAAAAACTCGAGCGAATGTCGAGAAAAAAAAGTTAAAAATTGGCAAAAAAAAGACTGTGTTGTATTTAGCAAGGGAGATTTCAATAACAATTAGAAATTACTTTACTCGGTGGGTTTTTCGCGTGGCGACGAAATCCACATTAAAATAGAAGGAATAATATTCACCCGTAATTAAGATGGCGTCCTGGGCTTCTGCGATACACGAAGAAAACTAGTCTGGCTATCCTCGGTACAAACTCTATTCCTGGACAGACGTGCTAACCGTGTCGTATCTGAGGGCAGAAAAAAGCTCCTCGTGGAAGTTCGGGCCTTTTATAGCCACTTGCGAGAAAGAGATGCTACATGACTTCCTTCTCACTAAAAAAATACTATGGCCGCCTGGTAGGCCCGAGATTATAAGGAGGGACAATTGACTTCGGCATTTCTATACAATTCAGCAAAGCAAAAGAAAAAAGGGTCCATGTCTAGACTGTACTTTATCTTTTTAAAAGACAATTGAGATCGGTGTCTCTTAAAATTCATCAAAAGGGTATATCGTCTAGACAGAATTTATTGCTTCCTTGAGCAATGGATTTCTTTTTTATGACCCTGCTTTTGTTCTTTTCAGTCGTTTACCGCTGGCCTTACAATTTGCATCTTTCGAAAACAGAATTGAATTTTATTATAGGCCCCTTTTCCTAAACAAACAATAACCATGGGATTCTTTAGAATCCAGGATATAATCTTGTACTGCAAGGCGGTGAGCACTTAAAATAACCTTTTCTTTTATTGGTTTAATCCTAGCGACAGTATTAAAAATATACTAAATTATTTTGTTTCGAGAAGCCTGTTTCAGGAGCATGAAAATAGTGGGAATTTAGTCTTGGGGACGTGAACTATGTAATTTATCAAATACAGTCCTGACATTGCTTGAAATATAAAAAAAATACTCTCTCAAGTAAAATTAACCTTTACCTACATTTAAAGTCTTTTGTTTTTAAACGTATTGTTTTCAAACTTTGTTTCTTTGTATTCAAATTCTCATCATATCCTATCTTAATTGTATGTTTTTAATCTACCTCTAAGAGATTTTCATTCGGAAGGGAAAAGAGCTTTGAGGTTGATATCGTTTTCTTCGAATAAATGCATTATTCTAAATCGATCCAATAGTGCATGGTATTACGACAGAGTTTTTGCAGTTGCTGGTGCTGTGGCGTGGAAGTCTAGCTCCAAGTGTTAAATACACGTATATAGGTGGCTTGTGTAACTACAAAGAAGATAACCCTCTTTTGGAGGTCTTATGAAAATGTTTGGTTCTGTATAAACATTATACACAAATCCACTTATCGACAAATGTGTCACTATCACGCATGAGAAAATCTACAAAGGTTTCTTTGTAGTTCATTTTCCCTTCGTAAGTTTTCCGTGGTTTTCTTACCAGATATGTTTTTTTCTAAACACATGCAAATACGGAAAAGCACCTTATATAATGCCCACACCTACCACCATCCCATCCTAACACTTAACTTTTATATATATTTTGTATTAGTTTTAATCTGTCAATAATAAGGGGTTCGATACCCGAATTAAAGCCCTCTCAAAGATAATCTGCTTTCTAAACATTTAACATTGATAAAAACTTTGCGTAAAGCCATCACAATACTATAAAAAAGATATTTTCTGAAAATCTATTTATCTGTAAAGGTTAAATTGTTTTTTCTTCTACTTCAAAATGTAACTTCATCTTATTTCAAATCCACCTTCATTATATTATAAAGAAATTGATTTGTTACGAATGATTGCCTTTTAAAAGTGTCATTGTTCTCCCTGGAACTGTAGGACTGTCATTAACTTTTTTTACATTTACTTGAAATATCACAAAAAGGATTTTTTTTTCTTGTTTGCTTCCTCAAATTGAAATGGTTTTGTAATTTATTTTTATCAAACACTGTTTATTCCACTTTTTTATGACGGTATAGCCCTACCGGTTTCAAGGCTTTCACCTCATCTTCAGGGGAGCGCAAACAAGACTTGCGCTCCCCTGAAGATGAGGTGAAAGCCTTGAAACCGGTAGGGTTATACCGTCATAAAAAAGTGGAATAAACAGTATTTGATAAAAATAAATTACAATGTCTTTAAACCTCCACAATGTTAATGTCTTAACTATAAACAACATATGAAATGGTTTTCTCTCGGACAAAAAAGAAACATTTTCTTTGAATTGTTAAGTTTATTGATATGAAAATTTTCCTAACATTCGACAGTAACCTAAAATAATATTTTATCATTGCTTAAAACTAATTAAACTTTCAAAGCTTTCATTGAATACCCACGTAAAGTTGAGTTAATTTATATTTCCATAATACTCGTATGACCAAAATTTGATTAATTAATTCTAAATATTTGTTAATTGTCGTAAATAGATAACGTTGTCTCTATCGTTTCTGTAAAATCTCTAATATTTTAATGGTATTAATTGCACTTTGAAGCCTGATTGGTAAGGTATCTGTTTTTTAATACAGGGATTTTGGGTTTGATTATCGGGTAAACCAAGTTTTTTTTTTAAATGTTATATATCTGGTTTTCACATCAGGTCTGTTTAAAATATTTCTGAATGATTGGAAGACATTACCACATGGCAATATCCACGCCAATTTGTACTGCATACAATAAATAGGTGTTATAAAATACAAAACAATTAATTCAATAAAAACTAATGATTATTATTGATTTAAAATAGTTATTTTACATTCTATGAAAAGTGATATTTTAATGCCTTCAAATAATATTTTTATTGATAAATATATTTGTTATGTTGTTTATAGTTAAGGCATTAACGTTGTGGAGGTTTAAAGACATTGCAATATACGAGTATCTGTTACACTGTTTTTCTTCTTACTATACAAATTAATATTCCTTCCTAGCGAACTTGTAAATCTTTTTTTTTTCATAATAATCTCCCTTTTTACATCAGCGTTCTTCAATGTTTACTGTTTAAAAAATATTGCAAATTAATTATTATTAGTCTGCCATTAACGGTAAATAAAATCTATGGTTTATCAATCAGTAAAGATAAATTATTTTATTTAAATATCCCTTAAATACTAGTTTTATGCCAAAAGCACAAAAAAAGCAATTTACGTTTTTTTTAAATCTTTATTAAATATTATAGAAAATTTAAATTACACACACTTTTTATTCAAGGAAACTGATATATAATATTAAGCGCGTAACTAACGATTTAAAAGATTGGTATGTAAAGAAGTATTTCAATTTCTTTGGTTAATACTGAAAAATGACAATATCTTTAGATATACATTTTATGTATTAACATTGTTTATTTTTAATATCTTCTTCCAGAATTTGTTTCATAATCAATGTGCAAAGGTGGCGTTTCATTCCTTAGAAGTCACTATTTTTACTGCAGCTCGCTTAAATAAATTTAACATATTTGCTAAATATTTTTAAATTTTGATTGATTTATATGTAAACGGGTATTAAATCACTGTTTCAAATTTACTGGAATTTCCAGTAAATTTGATTATGTCTAAAAACAAATATATAATTTATTGGTTGATTGATTTTAAAACATAATATATTTTCCCCTGGTACATATTGTCAATGCAGTAACTTTTTAAAGCTATTTCTCTAATTTACTGATTGATTGATACGAGTATACAAAGTTGACATTGCATTCCCTGGTACGCACTGTAAAAAGCCTCTATACATATATTTCTCACAGTTGCTTAAAAATGCAGTTTTATTATTGATTGAAATTTTATCAGGTGGCAATTTTTCCCCTGACACATTATGTAAAAAGCCTTTAATATAAATATTATATTTTACACATGCTATATAAATACATACTTATTATGAATGATTTTTTTATGCATAAAGGTTATTATGAATGATTATTTGCCTTTAAAGTTTCTGTAAAATGCCTGTCCTTTTTTTGACTATATTTCCCACACATGCTATAAAAATGTATAATTATGAATGATTGATTTATCGATATATAAATATATCATTCTTTATTTACATTCTAAGTGCCTGTACTTTTCGATTATAACTCACACTGGCTTTAAAATGCGTATTTATGATTGATTGAGTGATGTATGAAGGTGATATTGTAATTTACTGAGCTGTACTGAGCTAGTGTCTGTATAGGTAAGCTATCCGCTAGGTGTACCATCACTTAGATGTTGTGATCTGTGTCTTCCAACAGGGAGTGCTTCTGTGCCCGCAGACTCTGTCGCAGGTGAGGAGGTCTCGACTGAGGAGGGCATTCACTGAGGCAACGGGCGACACCGTCTCGTACGTCAAAACGGTTGGAAAATTACAAAAACAAAACTTTCGCAACTAGTGCAAAATGCCTTTTTGCAATGCTGCCACTTTTATGATCTCAATATACATCTTTGGATTTTTATTATGTATATAGCTTACATATTTTAGCTCTCATTAAAAAAATAGTAGAATATTTTAATTTTTTTCGACAAAAATAACAAACGTTGTCATTTTCATAAATATCTTCAATGTTCATTTTTAAACAATATACACTTACACATTAAATTACTTGCAATGAAATACGTTTACGTAAAAATACATTTTAAGCATAATAATCACACATAAAAAATTTGTTTGAAGTCAGCGTAAGGAACTAAATTTTTTACGTAAAAGCCCTTTTCAAGTTTAAACATTTAAGTAGCTAAGGTCATTTGAATTTTTATATTGAAAATGGTAAACAAAATATTCAATTGCTTTATTTTCCAGAATCATAATTTTTTTAACCCGTGTCCTATTTAATGATAAATAAACAGATTGATCCACTTGAATAAATTCATGATAACTACATAAAGATAAAAAAAATATTTAAACAGCGTTGAAAAGTATGTAATATAGTCTATAATTACAATCAAAAAAATAATTCAAAATATAAATAAACATTTCTATCACACACATCAATACTTTTAGCCTGATTTTTGTTATACTTTCAAATGAAGTCCAAAGATGTCTATAATATACATGTGGCACTTAGTGAAGCTGCACCCCTGCCTCACATCCCAACCCCCGCCCCCGCGCCTGCAACGACACTTGCATCTACCACCACATTTGTGAAAAGTGTCCTTTATGTTCTTCCTCACTTGTGTTTTGTGTGGTCGTAGATGACGCTTTGCTTTCTAGTGCTTCTCAAATATAGAGCTTTCCAGCGGAGTGCTTTTATCAATTTAATAAAAATCAACAAAACAAACATGCATTTGCCGTTACACTTGAACACGTAGATGGAGTAGAAATTTGCATTTAATATTTTTAATTTTTTTTCTTTCAAATCAACGTCTTGTTTTTTTTTTTTCAATAAAAAAAACAAGACGGAAAAAATGTTTTCAATTTAACGTTTTTAAAATGCATGGTTGTGTTGATATTTTTTCTACTTTTTAAAAATTTTCTTAATCATCATTTTTTTTAATTAAAATAGAAAATGTTGATTTGATAATTTTATGATTTAAGAAAAAAATTTAAATCTACTTTATTTGGTTTATTTCCTTATATTTTGGAAATTAATATCTACCATATAGTTGTATATTTCACAATTTCATTATTTAAACTATTGTTATAAATATTTTGTTATCATTTATGACCACACATAGCACGAAGAAGAGGATTACTTTAGTTGGACCACTTTTTTCAACACGTAACAAAAATCCCAAAGATCCACAAATTCACTGATTCGGTAAAATAGTTTCAATCACCAAATGCATATTTTTTTTTTTCAGAATAGTGAAAGTTTACTTTAAAAACTATTTTGTGTTTTGCATACATATGTTGTTTATATTCTTTAAGCTCCAGACTGTCGATGACATCGCAACAAAGGTAGGTGATTGAATAACTAAAACAGTATTTAGCAGTCTTTTTTGTGTATGTACAATATAATTTCAAAAGTTGAACCCTTATATGTTTAACAAATGTGTCTTATAATTTGTTTTACATTAGTAAGATATTATATTAAAAACATGTTTCGGATGTATTGCAGCCTAAAAATTAAGGCTTTGTTAAAAAAAATACGAAAATCTTAGAACATAACTATGGAAAAGTCCTTCAAAGACTTTTTCATAAGACTTCAGACTTCTAATTTTCATTATTATCACTCGTAGGGTTTGTTATATCTCAATTGAGGGACAAACTGATAGTAATATAATATGAAGGTTATGTCTGTATTCGTATAAGAACATTATTTTGCACTTCAGTGAGCACACAGTTTTCATATATATTAAAATTCGTTAAAGCTTGTAAGTCAACTCTATTCACCAATTAGACTAAATATACTGCTGTCATTTTCTATAAAATATGTAACAATTAAAACCCTTTGCGTTCTGTTAAAGAATAAACGTTCAATCGGTTACTGAGAATACCATAAGTGTTTATTTGACTACAATCGGTTACCGAGAATGTGTTTATTTGCGTTGAATCGGTTACTGAGAATATGTATTTATTTGCCTACAATCGGTTACTAAGAATGTGTTTATTTGCCTACAATCGGTTACTAAGAATATGTCTTTATTTGCGTTGAATCAGTAACTGAGAATATGCGTTTATTTGCCTACAATCGGTTACTAAGAATATGTGTTTATTTGCCTATAATCGATTACTAAGAATATGTGTTTATTTGCCTACAATCGGTAACTAAGAATATGTGTTTATTTGCCTACAATCGGTTACTGAGAATATGTGGAATTTGTTGTAAGAGCGTCTAAAATATTTGATGATGGCGTTGTCATGAGATATCTTTATTATTAAGGGGTTTGCAGTAGATTAGAGTGCTGCACAATCATTTGAAATCTGAGAGAAATTCCGAATTCCCTGAATGCTGAGCGAGTCAAAAAAAGATGTCTGCAACATATTTATTACAAAGAGTATAGAATTTTTCCATGACTCTTTCTCACATTTTTAATAGACGTGTTTGGATATTATTCCTTAGGAGTAGAAACGTCTTCAAACGATCTACACATGTGCACTTGTAGCGAGATGCTTATCTTGATACGTCGTGATGATTTTGATATGTATTTAAAATAAATATAAAACTCAGGAATGCGGATAAAACGAAAGTGAGAGTGAATGGCCGATAAATAATAATAAGTCTTGACAGTTGAATGAATAATAATCTTTATTTGTCTACAAGTAGGTATTTTATAGTAGTGAGTGAATATGCCCGCGATACATACTTTGTCTCACTCTTGCGCGTGCACTGATTGACGGTAGGATATTTATTTGCCGAGACAGAACGTAAATATTTGTGAGTAAACATTGTTGACGTTTTGTTTGTGACAATTGTAAATAATTCATCGGTCGTTGACCCTGTATATTTACAATATTGACAACAACTTATGTTAACAATTCAATTTTATTTAGGGGACGTAGGTACGCTACACACTTATAAAATTTGCGCTCAGAAATAGCAAACCTCTGATTGATTGACAAACTTTTCTTTAATGTACCGAATAATACTTTACGCCACTGTGAATAAATATTGTTTTCGGTGCCATATTCACGAACTGAGCTTTTAAGAGCAACACAGCCCACAGAAAGAATAATCTTATTGAATTATTTTTCCATACCTTGGTGGATAAATTGAGGATTGAAATCCTTAATAAATTTTGTAGGTATAATAACTGTGTCACTTCACAGGGAGGCATGAATAACATTATTTCTGTTATTATTACACTTTTAACTATAAACTTTGTCTTTTTATTATTTTACGTTATTGGATCAAACCTATATCAAATGTCAAATCAATAAATGGAAATTAACACAATCGGAATAAATACTAATATCAATAATACCGGCCTCAGGAGCCCTTGTAATCTTAGTTTCTGGATGACCCTCGTAATTTTTTTCTGTTAAACTATTATAAACGTCAGTAATTCCTTCATTAAAAAGTCAAAAAATAGAAGAGGCGAAGGTTGTGTGTCGAGATAGGAAAATCTGGCACTTATTTTCCCTACCCCAACAGGGAAATGACGTGATGATATGTATTTGTGGAATTACGTATATTATATTTTGACATTAAAATAAGAGTGAATGTTTCTGCTTTCTTTTTATATTAAGAGCCCATATTTGTCTAGAAAATGTGTAAATAAAGAATCAGATCACTTTGTCACAGGTCTTGCCTAGTGAAGCGGTTTTCCATATCTACATCCTTATGTACTTTTGTTGATATTTTCCCCATTGTACAGTACCCGTTGGCAAGTAATACACATCGGGCATAAGAAAGAGACTGTCGGCCATAATCGGCTAACTTCGACTTTGTAGAGTGTCGTCTCTGTCATTCATACACGTGTTCCGTCGCGATTGGTCAGTCGTTGTCAACTGGGCTGTTAGCGCGTCGTGCGGCAGAGACGACGCTCTACAAAACCGAAGTTAGTCGATTATGGTTGACAGTCTTTACTTACCGCCGGGTACTGTATTTTTACTCTGCGGTACGCCTTTCCATAAAAAAAACGATATAAATTTTAAAGGACGCATCGTGAATAATAAAAATGAAAACAAACAGCTCTTGTCTTGTATACCATTCATACATCTTGTCATAGGTACTCTTATGTTTCTCATTTTTCCTACCTTTACGTTGGTCAAAATTTCTCCAACTGTTTGCTTCCATTCTTCTCTCAGTTTATCTATTCCTCGCCCTTAACATTCTTCAGGCTTACATATATTTGTTTTGTAAAACTTTCACAGCTAATTCTCGAAATATTTTCAAAATACAAATTCTTTTCTAAATTTTACTCTTTACACCTTTTTCTAACAAACAATTAACTTTTACCCGATAATTTTTTAATCTATCATACATTTTGACGACTTCTGATATCTAACTGATATGACCCCTATCTTCCGATCCAGGAGTTGCGGGTTAAATATCCGTTGGTACTTATATTATTTAAGGCTCATTCAATACATGTCTTGTTGGTCAAAAGATATCGATTGTTCAACAAGCAGTGGATCAAAGGCGTATTTGTGATATCGCTGTGTTCCAGATGCCACCTTAATCGTTATGATGATAACGTAATTACAGTACCCGGCGATAAGTAATACACATCGGGCTTAAGAAAGAGACTGTCAGCCATAATCGGCTAACTCCGGCGTAGTAGAGCGTCGTCTCTGCCCCTAGAACGCTTGACAACGACTGACAAATCGTGACGGAACACATGTATGAATGACGGAGGTGACGCTCTACAAAGCCGAAGTTAGCCAATTATGGCTGACGGTATCTTTCTTAAGCCCGATGTGTATTATTTACCGCAGGGTATTTGTACTGTACGTGCGTTCATATTATATAACATTTATACATTTCTCAACCTAAAGTTATATACTTAATGCTAAATAAATACTTTAGAAATGCATATATTGAGTAACAATATAGGACAGAATATAAAATTAAAGAATTAGGGATAAATGTGAGCTTAAGGCTGATATAAGTAAGATCTAGAAAAACACTTTCAGATAGCTTGATTTGTAGAACGAATGGATGAAGAAAAAAATAATCATCCAAATATGCATTGCAAATGTGAGATGAAGACGTGGTAGAGAAAGTCTAAGAAATTTATGAGGTAAAGTATATGATATTATGAAAGAAATAAATGTAAAAAGTCATAGGAGGTGTAGAAGAGGCGATATTTATGCTTTGTGATAAAAAAAAATGTGACGCTCTCCTCTTTGCCTACCCCGACAGGGGATATTGGGTAATGGTATGTATGTATGTATAAGTTATACATTTGCATTAAGTTGCCGCCACGTGGAATGAAACTGTGGGACAGAATACGGAATGAAGTCATAA
Source organism: Odontocerum albicorne (assembly GCA_949825065.1). Classification (NCBI taxonomy): domain Eukaryota; kingdom Metazoa; phylum Arthropoda; class Insecta; order Trichoptera; family Odontoceridae; genus Odontocerum; species Odontocerum albicorne. The sequence continues at coordinate 4,006,501 of OX463853.1, read as the reverse complement.
GGCATGAATGAGAAGTTAAGACTGAGAGTCAGATAAAGAAGCGTACTCTGAGCTGGTTTAAGCATGTAAAACGAATAAAGACAAGCAAAACAAAAATATAATGCAAATATGAAAAATAAGCTTACGAGAGGAGGACTAAGGAAAATGTAGTTGGGTCAAGCAAATGATAATTTGAAAAAAGAGAACGTTAAAAGTCAGATAAATCGTGGGAATAGTTTTAGAAGGTGGAAGAAGCTAAGGATATGTATGTCGATATAAGAAAATGTGGCACTCTGTTATCTTTTCTTCCCTCCACAGGAAAATTATATGTATGTGTATTAGTAACAAAATTATATTCTAAAGGTCGGTATTTAAGACAATACAGTGAGTTGCACAAGTGTTGATAGCTTCCCGCAAGATTATAGATGTTTGCCGGGAACACTTGTCAGTTTATTAGCATATTTCAGCTTGTTTTGCAGAAAAACTTTAGTTTTTTTTTGTTATTCAAGAACAATGCCGGAGCGCTAATGATGGAAATCTGAATTTAACCGAGATAAACTGAGGTGAATGGAAAATGAAAGGCGTAGTTTATTTTGTTTTCTATTGTTAAATTTTAATAAATGAAAAAACATCATTGAATTCGATAATTTTTTTTTCTGTTTAACATAATAAAAACTTTTTTTTTTATATATAAAATGGTGTTCAACCACATTGTTCAAAAAATAGTGATTCAATTTTAATAAGTTATGACCCTCGAGACATAGTTGGTAAAACGCGTGTCTTCCATCCTGAGTTTGATTTCCGTTGAAATTCAGTTTTTTGAAACGATATCCATCCTGGTTTACATTAAAGACCTCTTCTCCATCTCTCTAGTTGGTTGGAAATAATTGTTACATTATATTTAGCCCACCAGATTGTTCTATATAACGAAAATGTAATACAGTTTAATATATGGCGTTTTTGCTCATTTAAGCGTTTCGAACTGTAACAATTCGTAATGCAAAATTTGTTAATATTTACAGATTTCAAATAACGAGGCATATCCAGAAAGTAAGAGTACTGAATTTTTGTAGGTTACAATTTTTTTTATTTAAACAAAAAAATTACGTGGTTACCGTAGTACATATGTAAGCTATTTTTCGACATAGTCACCATTCCTCTCAATGCAGGTGGTGAAGCGGGGTATCAACTTTTTGATGCCTTCCTCGAAGTAGTTTCCCGCCAACCCCTCCGTCCCCGTCTTCACCTCCTCCTGTACCTCCTCGTAAGTTGAAAACCTTTTTTCACCCATGTGCAGCTTCAGGGAGGTAAAGAGATAGTAATCTGAAGGTGCTAGGTCAGGAAAATGCGCGGGATGGTTCAGGACATCCCATTTAAACGAGGCGAGCAGTTCCTTCGTGGCGTTGGCCGTGTGTGGTTAGACTTCCTTTGTCAGCATGCCTCTCCTCTTGTTCTGAATCGCCCTCCGCAATTTTTTTAGGGTCTCACAGTATCTTGCAGAGTTGATGGTCTCCCCTTGAGGCATATATTCAATTAAAATTATGCCTTGACAGTCCCAAAACACGGATGCCATGATTTTCTTGGCTGAAATTGTGGTGGTTTTGAACTTTTTGGCGGAGGGTGAAGAGGTGTGACACCATTGTTGAGACTGCCTTTTGGTTTCAGGCGTATAGTGTGCAACCCAAGTTTCATCTCCAGTAACGATGGAGCGGAGAAATTCATCTCCATGGAGTTTGCAGCGCCTCAAAAACTCTTGGCTTTTTACAAAATTTCGCACTTGGCGGGAGATTGGTTTGACATTTTTCACAAAACGTGTTGTCGCGTCAACACTTCTCAACGTGCTGACCTCAAACCGGTCTCGTTACGGAGGGGAAGGGTCAGGCTACACGGAAGTGTAGCCATTATGTCGAAAATAAAATCCATCCGGTCGTGAGAGCCTCAGTACACTTAGTTTCTGGATACGCATAGTATTTAACGACGCAAAAAAGACCTGTCGTTTTGAGTTGGTCTTGTGATTTGTTTCTCAATTTGGAGTAAAATTATTTAGTCATAAACGGACTTCTACAAGATAAGGACTTTTTTCATAAATCTTATTTCCCTTTAATATTGAAAATATTTAATAAAATACAGTGAATTAAGCCTAAAAATGCATTTTTCACATTTTTTTTTCTTATTTAATTTAAAACTAAGATTATATAATTGATTCAACTATAGTTATTAAGTGATAATAATTATAAAATATTTTATATAAAGTCAATGAGAAGTTTGCAACTATGACCTGAACGGCCTTGTTGTTAAGATAAGTCTTCCAGCTCAGAGGTTGTGGGCTGGATTTCCATTGGTACTCACTTTTCAAAAAAGATTTTCAGTTATATTTTCTTTTAAGGTCTCTTTAAACATCTTTCTAGTTGGTTAGAAGAGATTGCTACAAGACAACAACCCCACTAGTTTATATTATATAGAGTGAAAGTATAATAAAATACAATATATTCGTACATTTACGTCAAAAAACAGTAATGGTACTCCAACAATTAAAAAAAAAGTGCTCATAAAAACTTTTACAATTCGTTGTAAAACACTTGTTTTTCATCCGAGAGCTTCGTGGTTAATCAATTATTTGTACCTCATGAATAAAATATCCGTGTGTTTTTAGTTAATTTAGAATTTTTAACATCTATACTGCTTAAAATAAACTCTTCGTATATTAAAACGCCCTCTTGATGACATTTTATAAAAAATATGATAATTTTAAAATCTATTGATATTTGCATTTTACATAGATGATTTTTTTCCTATTCATATTTCAATGCTCAATATACAAGCATGTTGAAATAATTATTTATAACAATAATCTTTTAGTTTTACTAAATCTATAATAAACCTTAAAAAATAAAAGATTAAAAATTCAAGGTTTCAAGTATTGAATAATAAAGATATTCTAACAGGGAAAAGATGGCAGAAAAAAAAATTAAGTCCCTCAAGTTCAATTAATTTGTCTTGACCTAAATGGATTTGAGATTGAGTTAAATTGCCTGCTTTGAATATTTTAACCCCTTTAAAAAATTCAATTTTATTTCAAGTTCTTTTTTATACCTTTATGTACTTAGCTTAAATGAAAAATGAGATTAAAAAAGGATAAAAATCTCACTTAAGTGTTTAATTTTTCTCAATTTAAATGCTTTTGTCACTTTTAAACAAGGATTTTTTTATCAAAGAACCATAAATGTTAATTATAATTTCTTGTTTCAATATTACTTTATAGAAATTGATGTAATTAATTGTGAGCCCCTTGGATCAACTGTGTCTTAACAATTTGAAAAAATATTGAATTACATAAACGAATTGAAATTGAAGCCATCCTCTTATACCTCGTCGAGAATATCATACAATATTTATCAACTATCAGATAACGATCTCGCCCTACGCTCCAATGGAGATTGCCTTCTGTGTTTTTCATTTGACCACTACATATTCTACGTTATCTTTTACTGAACGTACTATTTTTGTTACCAGTTTAAATAAGCCAGAAGTCATTTTGCAAAAGTATGAGTTACAGTGCGTTTACAAAAACTTGTCACTTTATTTTTTTAATGAAGTGAAAAAGCAAAAAATTATAAAAATAATATTTTATATTCAAACATTGAAATGAACCCACACGTTTTGTAAATTTAAAATGATGTCAGCTTAAATTGTAATACTTAATCATAAAAATAAAATGAAAGTAAGTTTATTTAACATATGAATTGTTTAGGCATGGCAGATTCAAGGAAACATTCAATAACAATAATGGAATTTTTCAAGATTAAAAATAAATATAAGTACATACAAGTATTATAAAGTAAAAATGTTCGTCAGTTTTACTTAGATTGCACATTAAAATAAAATTAATGTAAGATTATTTTAAATGTATCATAATTACAATGCCAAATAATAAAGTTTTAAAATAATAGTGGATAAAAATTAAGTCATAACAAAGTACATTCTAAGCTTTCGAAAAAAAAAATTATACATTGCATTACACGAAAATCACACTCCTAATTTCGACATGTTAGTGTTTTACTAATCACCGAGTATTTTACCAACAATACAAACGTGCGCTCTGCGCGAACCAATCGTGTGGCATTCTAAAACCAATACCACTACATAAGTTGTATAATACAGAGAGTGTTACGCACACTTTTACAAAATTACTTTTCTGGCTAAACGATCTATACTAGCTAATACACGACTCGCACCATAGTTAAAGAGCTTCAAAACGCGCTATCTTACCTTCATACAAAGGTAAAATAGGAAGCAATTCTCGTTTCGAAACACTTCAAAGATTTGAGGATAACCTTACAAAGATTTTTTTAAATATTTTTAATATATCAATAATAGTGGGTTCGAATCGCGAATTAGAGTGCCGTTAAAGAGAGTATGGTGTGTGAATGGCGTTACAAAGATTATTATTTTGTTATTATTTTTATAGAAATAATAATTACATCTCCTTTGAGTGATATTATGTGACTTTCCTGGTTTTCCACCATCGTTCTTTCCAATACGAGCATACCTTTCTTTCTCCTGGTCATCTGGGTGACCTATTAAAATTTTGTTTTTGGAAGTTGTGTTTTTTAATTTTTGTATTGAATATTTATTTCTCTTTCCAACACAAATTTTAATGCTGGACATTTAACTGTAAACAGTGTTAAACAATTAAATGGCAAGGAAGAGATAACCATTTGGCAATTAACTCAGTATATTTTAACATACACTATGCAATAAAGTATCATTATTGTACAAGAGATGTATAAAAAAACTATGAGCAACTTTACTATAAAGCTCATAGTTTTCATAAAAGTAATAATTTTTTACACGGTAATCATTTTTTACACGTTTAAATTATTTTGTATTTTTTGAATCTGTTTCTTTTCTTCTTGTTAATTTTTAGTTAGTTCAAAAGATATCTCAAAAACAAAAAAGGCATTATTTATATTTTTTACAAACAAATCAAGACGACCTACATGGTTAAATAAGTAAGAATCTTGCCGGCGAACCCGGGGTGCGAGTTCGATTTTGATTGGTACCCAATATTTAAGAATAGCAACTGTCTGTTTTTTTCACTTCAGGTCTATTAAACATAGTTTTCGTCGGTCAGCAAAGATTTCTACACGGGACTCAAACCACTAGGTTGTGTTGCATACAATGAAAGTATAATTCAATAAAATTTAACATAAAGAATTTAAATAACCACTTAAACAGCGGATTTTTTTTACTATGAGAATACCATCAAATTTGGCTCGCAATATTGAATGGGTTTTGAATTTGTTATTAGTGTACAATGAGAGAAGTGGACATTTTATTTATTTATCTAAAAAGCTTAAACATTTAACAATTAATTGAAAACAGTTCTTTCATCAAAGCGTACGCATCCAATCTATAAATTAGACTGTTGGACCCGAAAAAAGGCCATTCAATTGTATAACGAAATCCAAGATACTAATCAGGAGTCCAACTATGAGAAGAAGGGTGTGTGAAGATATGTAAGGGTTGGCACCATTTGAACATCTACGAGTATGTTGTACAATTCGGTAAATTCTGTCTTCAATTTTCAGTCCATTCAGCTTTTCAATTTTTCAGAGCACCTTAGTGGAAGATTTCAGCACCCTGTATGTACTTAAATTGGTTTCAAATATCACAAAACCCTTACATATGTACCCTTTTACTGAATACATTTACCTTTTCACTGAAGGATATTTTCACTTTTCAATAAAAATACTTCGCCGTCAATGAAATCTTTGATGAAAATTATTTCTAACTGATTGACAATTATTTTCTTAGTTTTCTTTTTGGGTCTTTGAAATACGGACATTATAATTTACTTCCATGTTAATTTCACACAAAATCTAACAAAAAAAAAACTGAGGTTAATAATATACAGTGAAAGTTCACTATCCCAACATTACGCCGAGTAGGTGTATGACAAGAATTTGCCTATCTGAAAAAATTCAACTCCCTAAAATTAATTTTGATGAGCAGCATTGGAGCTCTATGTAGGACAAGAAGAATGCGTCTGTCTTGGAAATGCAATATTCACCAAAGAACACATACTCAGACAGTGACTTACGACCTCTGTTGCCAAGTTGGTACGATGCTTGTCTTCCAGTCCGGGAGTTCCGAGATGGATTCATGTTTAAACCCTGATTTTTTATCTTTAACATCTTTCTGGTTGGTTATTTACTACATGGTTATAAGTCCTCCGATGACGACCTCCGTGGCCTGGTGGTAAGACACTTGTCTGTCAATCCGGAAGTTGCGGGTTTGATTCCCGCTGGAACCCAATTTTTTTTTAAATAGGATTCCAGTCTGTTTTTCACTTAGGGCCTATAAAAACATATTTCTGGTTGGTTGGAAGAGATTGCCACATAGCAATAAACTCGCCAGGTTGCCACATAGAGAAGAGATTGCCACATAGCAAAAAAAGCCCGCTATGTTTTACTATAAACAACTAAAGTGTAATACCATGCGATATAACTGAGGACAACCAAACGCAGATATATGTTCTCAATAGTGATCGCCAACGTCAGGGGGGACAGGTACGGCGCATAAAGAAGAAGACGAAACAAATGTAATTTAAAACAATGGACATAATTAAGACAAACTGTACATTGATGATGATGATCTTCTGTAGTATGATACTTCTTTCTCAGTTGGGTGTTTAGATTTTTACAATTGGTGTGAGAAAGGCGGCCGAGAATTTTTTTTTTCACCCCATAGGTGACGCTGTTCGAAAAGTTTGATCACCTTTGGTAGCCGCGATGCTCTTGAGTTGGTGATTTCACATAATGGCAACTATAATTGCGAGATACGTCTCACAGCGGGCGGCTGTCTACTTCAAAAGTACACGAGTGGCTCGATGATAATTATAAGACTGATTTATTATTGTATTCTTTGGCGCCATTTGGTAATAGTTACCCCCTCCCTCCAAGGGAACCTTGATGACTTTTAGTAAAATTGAACTTTTTTCACACTCTTCTGAAAGTCATAGGTCGTAGGTTTCACTTTTCGATTATTTTAAACTTGAACTTATGTTTTTAAGTAACTTCTACAATAATAATTTGACTCCTAAAATTCGGTAACGCATAATTCAGTAATATGTATGGCCCATTTACTTAATGGTGTTGAAACTCGGACCACAAAGACTTGAATGGTAAATAAGCTAGAAGCATTCAAAATCTGGATTCATTAGAGGATTTTCAGAATTACTCAGTTTTACCGTAACTCACTTAGGCGCTGCGTCGAGCATGTATAGAACATGAGCTATTAAGTACATTTTAATGGCAAAATATAGATGAATCCTAAGGATTTCCTGGAGAGACCACATTTCAAATGACGAGGTTCTCAGTAGGATCGAAGAAACCAGGCACCTGTCAAACACCATATCGGAAAAGGCGTGCGGAATGGATGGGTCATATGCTGCGACATGAAAATCTCCTGCACAATATACTGGAGGGAATGATCGAGAGATTGATTTGCAGAGGGCGTCCTCGCCTAGAATATCTGGAGCAAATATGTTATGCCACGATATGGACTGCACCTCCTATACAGAGCTCAAGAAGATCGCTGAGGACCGAGTGGAGTGGAAGAGGAGATTCAGGGCTTTGCTGCTAACCAATCCCCAGGATTGAAACTGAAGAGGAAGAAATTGCAAAAGATGGTCTATCGAGATCATATATTACAATTTAGTAATATTGTCACCCCACTATGATGTCCATATTGATAAAATTGAACGCATCCAGGAGATATTTGTAAAAATCAAATTGTAGATCCAAATAAGAAAGTTGGACTTTGATATATTGTTAAAGTGATGAGGTTTACAACTTTGTCAAATAAAATAAATAAGTTTAAGCTCACAACACGGTTTAAGATTGTCAGCTCGTATTTTAATGGTATGGAACTAGCTGATGTAGTCGTGCCACATGTTCCTTGCAGGCCAGCTCGACAAAATGTTATGTTCCATAATGAGCTCTTGAGTGTGGGTTTCTTTTCGTTGTTTTATATTCGTATTTCTGTATACGTTTGTTTTTATTTTTATGATTGTGTGCGGTATATTATGGGATGAATATTTTTGGTCTTTCTGGAGCGATGATGTGTGAGGAGTTTGATTTCGTATGATGTTTCCAGTTGTAATTAAGTGTCACTGTTTTAAGGTTGATGAGAATGTGCAACGGGGTTTTGTTTTTTTGTAATAAAAAATCGGAATGAAGTATCGATTTATTTTTCCATGCTAAATATCCTCAGTGAGATACAGGCAAAAGCCTAGTTTACTGGGGATACGACAAATGAAAGGCAACAAACCCATATCCATTAAAATTGTATATTAAAATTAAATTACCTGTTGTTTATCGCAAACTATGTATATTTCTTGTCATGTGTAATATTAAATAAATAAAATAATTAAATAATGAAGTAGTTGGGACCAACATTTGTTCAGATCTTGCGTAACAAGACTATACAGATCTGGTTATCACGATGGATATTTTATGAATTTTCATATGATATTGGCTGCTTATAGGAGTCAAGTGAAAAAGTTGTTCTTGTCGGGAAAAACTGATTGAATTGTATGGATTTGCACTGTTTTTTCCTATTGTATAACACTCCTTAGACATGAATGTTAAATTATATACAATAGATATATTGTTGTTTTTCAATGTTTGTATCAAAAGTTGAAATAAATATATGAATATAACACATATTTAACCATGAAAATAACACATATTTAACCCTCCGTTGGGCGCAATACAAATCCTAACACGTTCGGGCGCAACTCATCTGTGAGATTAAAAATTAAATTTCTGCTTACGCTCAAGGGAAAGCTTATCACACTGAACTTTTCCCTCAAACATGATTATATAACATTTTTTTGCACTTTTCAAAATTGTATGTTTGTAAAAAATATTTAGCACAATAAAAAGTATGCGGAATTATCTGTCACATCTTCATAAGGTAGGTTCATGTGACGAAAATAAAAACAATAACTTAATATAAGAGAACACTATACTAGCACTTTTTCGAACATAATTTAGAATGTAAAATTCAAGTTCACTTGAATTAACAAAACGTCTTCACAAAAACCAAAGAAAGTTACCAAAACATGATTAGAAAGTTATTCTTGATCAGGCTCACACTGAACAATTTCGAAAACATTCTTAGAACAATTTTCACACACCATGCGTGCATGTTTGTATTCATATAGTAAATAACGATCAATATAATTGAATTAGGGGCTACAACATAGATATACGAACTATTGCAAGTATATAAAAAGAAATATTTAGAAAAAAAATGAAATTTCGGAAATGAAAAATTCTAACGTAATCGGGTGCAACTCATCCCGCAGATTAAAACGTCCATCACGGAGACCAATGGTGCACTGGAGAAATAACAAAGATACCCTCGTGTGAGAGGTAGGGAGTCAGGAAGCTACTATAAGCCTCACCTCTTTGTAGGTAAACCTCGCCCATTAGCACAAAAAAAACTAGGTAACTCATCTCACAGATTAGATGCGCCCGCCTAAGGGTTAAATTAATAACAATGGACAAAACTGATGGGTTGACGTGGAATTGGTAGAAAGCACCTGTCTTGGTTACAAAAGACAGTTGTTCCGTACCGCCAAAGACAAATATATAATCTCAAGAGAGATCGTCAACCCAGGGAAACTAGACACGGCACATAAAAAAGAAGTAGCTTTAATGTGACAAATTATTAGATATATTCTTAAAATGCTATATGAAACTAACTAAAGGCTGCAACTTCCTACCCACTGTCATGGAAACTGAATTTCCTTGCCATCGGAACTTTGGAGTTGATCGGTAAAGGCTATGTATTTGAATAAATGCTACAGCTGAGACACAATAAACTAATAAACAAATTATTGTAATTTGTTTAGTCAAACACTGTTTATTCCCCTTTCCTTCTTCCGTGATTGCAGTCCTAAGACTGGTTTGCAGCAATTTGAACTCTTCTCCTCCATTCCCCCCTGTCCTGTGCGGCTCTTTTTAAGTCTGTGTATGTTGAGCAGCGCACGTCCACCAACAGGTCCTCCAGGTACTCTCGGCGTGGGCGTCCCCTAGAGTTTGTCCCCTCGGTCATGCCCTCCATTATGGCATGCAAGACGCCCTCTTGTCGTATTATATGACCGATCCATCTTGCACGCCTTTCGGACAGGATCCTGAGCAGGTGCCTTCCTCCTTCGATTCGTTGGAGAACCTCTTCATTTGTGATGTGGTCTCTCCAGGAAATTCCTAATAGTCTTCTATAGGACCACATCTCAAAAGCCTCTAGTCTTCGTCTATCTCTTTCGGATAGGCACCATGTCTCGCAGCCGTACATTAAGATACTCCATACATAGGTCTTGATGAGGAGTATTCTCAGTTTAATGTCTATATTATTTGATTCCCCTTTATATAACGGTATAACCCTACCGGTTTTAAAATTTTCCCCTCATCATCAGGGGACCACAAATAAGACTTGTTTGTGCTCCCCTGATGGTGTGGTAAACATTTTGAAACTTTTAAGGTTATACAAGTATATTAAATGGAATAAACAGAGTTTGACTTAACAAATGACAGTTTCTTTAAACGTCCACATTGTTTTTTTTTTTTTCACCCGGCGAGTTTTTGCCGTGTGACAACTTCTTCCAACCAACCAGAAAGATGTTTTAATGTGCCCTAAGTGAAAACCAGACAGGAATTTCATTTAAAGAATCATTGTTTGTGCCTTAATTTAAAATTATATACAATACCCGAGTGTTTTTTTTATCCACAGAATGGTTGATAACCATTCTCGATCATGTAAGATCACCTAACGCATCTCATAGAATAAGTTCAGTATTAAAGACGGCTCTATTGGAAAATTTGAAAAATTGTTCAAAGTCAGGCATCATGAGGCATGTTTTGAGCCTCACGAAGGTGATGATGTACAATTTGCAAATTGATTTATTCAATCATAGGAAGACCCTTCAAAATACCCGAATTGGCAATGTGAAAATATTGAATAATGTATCCTTTGGCCCCATGAATCGAACCTTCGAGTTGTTACCTTTGGAGTAAGCCCCAAACTCGTCAGCTCGTCATTGCACGTGTTGAAAATACTACCATCTGTGAACAGTCAACACTCACACAAGGCAGGTGTGCATGAGTAATTTATCAAACAAATTAATTTAACAGACTGTGGCTCCATTTTATATTTGTTTGTGTATATCATCTGGAATCAAGCCCAAAACACCTAGATGAAAATCGGTCGTTTTACCAACTAAACCACGGGCTTTGACCAATGACCAAATAATTGCAATTTACAACAAAATGTTATAGAACATTGATTAAAATATCCTGAAACATTTATAATAAATTTTGAAATCCCATTTTTTTATTCTAATTCTAATAAAAACAGTTTAGTTTCAGGATGAATGACGAGTAGAAAGGATTTATGTGAGCTCGTGAGTGTGGGTCTCTTCTTGTTGTTTTAATTTTGGATGTTTTTGTATTTGTGTTTCTGTGTATTTTTCTTTTTTTCTTCTTTTTTTTTTTTGTTTTGAATTTGTTTTGATTTTTATTCTTATGATTGTGTGCGGTATATTGTGGGATGAATATTTTTGGTCTTTCTGGAGTGATAATGTGTGAGGAGTTGAGTTTCGCAAGATGTTTCCAGTTGTAGTTGAGTGTCACTGTTTGTCAGATTGATGAGAGCGTGCAACGGGGTTTTTTTTTGTGTTATCAAAAATCGGAAAGAAGTATCGATTT